>MU226715.1:1472945-1516401 GCA_018584345.1 Thuja plicata | reverse complement strand
AGTCTTCAATCATGCTGGTTAAAATTATTCACAGATGACTCCATGCCCTAAGATTGAGCACTGGTCTATTTTTGTTCAATTAAATGACTATCATCTTTAAAACCAATCTTTACTTTTAGTTTGGTCTATTTTAGTAAAAGTTACAGTGGTCATTCCCTGTAATTCCACCAATAGCAAACTAGAATAATTTAGTGATTTTGTTATTCTAATTTTTCAAGGGAAATCCCACCCGAGTCTGTGGAGCTCAAAGTGCAGGAGGTCTCAAGACCTTGTTACTGTTGTTCTACTCTATGCTTGGTCAGTGTCAGGGATAAATAGAGTGAACCTTCTGAGGAGCATATTTTTATTTCAGCAAGAAAAGGGAACAACAGACCATTCGTCAACCTATTCCTTTGACTCATGCCCATCCCAATCTTCATCTGCATATGATGAACAAAAGCATGTCATATGTCGTGTGTGGATGATACATGAACTTGCATTAGAGCTTCTAAAGAGTGTATCTCACTTGATCCTGTTAATGTACAATTTTCCTCATATGGTGAAATGTTAATTTCATCCATCAACCAAAAAAATATATGAACCATAGACTCACCTTCATTACCTAGACCCATTGTAGCATTACACCACTGGACGATACATCTCGCATCTAAAAATGTTGCTTGTTCTTTGTACTTTAATTATTCGCATGCTAAGGCCCTTTTTATACATTCACCTGCACCATCGTGATCTCCCTTTCCATGACCAGCCTCTGTAGAATTCCACATATATTGATTACCATTGTTTGTACCCATCATGCTCAACCAATAAAACATCCAAGAATTCTTGAATTGCGATGCACAATTATCCACCATATGATGTGTCAATGATATGATATGCTCCTATTACTCAAATCACCATAAGATAGATGAAAGCAACTGTGTACAAACTCTATAGAATATGAATGGTCATCGCTGATATAAAAATGATACTCCCTCAATATCTTCATGTTCTCCTTTGTACTGTCAGGTGAATGCATAAATTCTATATGAACAAATACAGAAACTTCTTGAGAGCTATAATACTTTGCTTGAACCTCATTTTGTGGTTGTAGAGTGTAGTTTTCTATGAATTTGACAACTAAAACAATAGTATCAAGTGGGAATGTGTCCTTGCACAACTTGAATTGTATATCCAACCATCGAGCTCTATGTGTATGTCTTTCATACTCATACACAATGTTATCATGAAAAATATCCATGAACTAATACACTAGAATCTTTTCAATTACTAAATCACATCTTTTAGCCTCCTTTCCATCTTTTAGATCATATGCGACTATCTTATATTTTCCAAAATCAACTTTTTCATTCCCAATTGCATGTGTACTCTCCATATGTTGACAAATTGGCAAATATTGCAAAGCACCACAATCTATGTATATACCATTCATGAATGAGAGCTTGTAAAATTGTTTACCATCCGCTCTTTCACATAAAATTGTAGAAATTAATTCCCTTGAAGATGTTGGGGGGTTATTTATGTTACAATCCAACAAAACATTGTTAGAATGAAAATCTACACATATATGCTTATAAACATCAAAATGGTTAGAAAATTCAATATGTACCCTAGAACAAAAAATGTACCCTACAACAACAAGTTGTGTGTGTGTGATTTATCTTCACATAAAAAGGTTTATCCATTTCAAAATATCTTTAACTAATTTAAAATTGAGGATATGTATAAATTTTGCAAAGAAATGTGTTTGAGTTTGAAGCCAAAAAATGTTTCGGATGTGGAATGCAGATTTGACTACCAATCCTCCTTCTTACAACATCTCTCTGATTGGGAGGTACTCATGTGTTATGCTTCCAAAATTCTTCAATCACGGATTTTAAAGGTTCAACAATTGATTTTTCTTTCCGCGGTAGTCTACCAGAAAATGCCCATAACTCATTGTTATTTGGATCTTCCACTCTTTGACGCCTTCCCACAACTCTCATTAGAGACTTTCTACTTATTTTCAATGCTTTGCTTGTCTTTCTAATGAGTTGAGATTTCTTCATTTGAGTGCTTACTATTGTTGATGTAAGTACATGTCTTGTGACATTACTATATTTTGTGCATGATGTAGAACCCACACTCTCATATGCAGTCATTAGATTCTTTACAATAGATTTTTCACTTGACTCTTCCATCATTATTAGCCCAAGAATCTTCATGATGGGCCTAAATTTTAGATTTATCATCATTTGAATAAATAGTTGACATCTTCCTGTCATATTTAAATTCTTAAAAAATAATCTCCAAATACAGATAGCATATCTTTGACAAGTACGCTTGGGAATATTGTCAAACATTTGTTGCAAAATGTTAGTATCAATATCAATCAAATATTTTGGCCTTCTATAAACAATTCTAGGAGGTGTTTTCAACTTTTGAGTGGCCTCATGAATATTACGAACATCATCAACATTGTGTCAATTGTGTACCTTCAACCGAAGATGATGTGCCTTTAAATTGAGATGTTAAAGATGGATCTTCACAAACTTGAGATGTTAATGGTGTGCCTTCAACATGACATGATGTTGTGGCTACACCTTCGGATGTAGATAATGGTGTTCCTTCAACATGATACAATGGTGTGCCTACACCTTCAAATGAAAACAATTGTGTGCCTTCAAGATGATACAAGGGTGTGTCTCCAACATTGTATGGTGGTGTCTCTTCAACTTGGGAACTCATAGATGATGTGCCCACATCTTCATAATTTAATTATCTTGTTGCACACAAGTTTCTCATCCATTGCCTTTTTGTTTCCAATTCCAATTTTCTCTTTCTTTCTATTGATATTTTATGTTCCTCATCCAAAGGAAAATCTTCTTCTATGGTATGCAATTTTTTGTGTTCACAAAGTTGTCTCATTCTTTCCCTTTTCTTCTCTTTGTCTCTCTCATGCTCTTATAGTGTTAGAGTATTTTTTCATTTCCTTTGCATGATGATGATTTATACATATGAATTCATTACAACTTTCAAATTATTATATCAATCTATTACAAAAAGTGAAACTTTATAATATCAATCTAAATTATATTAACTCAAAATATAATAGAAATGTATGACAAATTATAATATAAATCTTTTATAATATATGTCAAATTATTTCTTCAACAAATCCATATCATATCAATTATATTAACAAAAAAGACTCTTTATTCACAATTCACATGTAAAGAATAAAAAACTTACCTCAATGGATCAATTTTGGTGAAGAATGATTGGCTTTCACACTTCAATGTTGATTTTTGAACAAAAAGGTGTTGCAAATTGATAGAATATGCTTCCTTATGATCTTCAACACCATGAAAAGTGAATATTTGTCAAACAGACTATAGAAATCAAATAGTATACAGTAAAAAGTGGGCCTCTTTCATGAGTTTCTTAGCTTTGTTTCTATTTTGTATTCTCAAATAGCGTGTAGGTGCTATAGCACATGCACACTACAGGGCATACATGCTATAGGGTGTACGCCCTATGTTAGACACACAAAATGACAAAGGGATTGATGGGTGATAAGGGAGGAGATATCTCTCTCTCTCTCTCTCTCTCTCTCTCTCTCTCTCTCTCTCTCTCTCTCTCTCTCTCTCTCTCTCTCTCTCTCTCTCTCTCTCTCTCTCTCTCTCTCTCTATTGCCCTCCCCCACCTTCTCACTCTTTGTATCTCCCTCCCTTAAGGAGTTTTTTATGGTTTACACAGCGTGTATGCACTATGTAAACCATAAATTTACATAGCACATGCATGCTTTAAACGACATTGAATTTTACCAAGCCTAAGACTTGGAGGATTCAAACAGGTCTGAGATGTGCTTTCTAGCAAACCTACAAAAAAACAACATATTTCTTGTGTGCTCCCCCTCAGGTTTGCACATGGTTCAATAATGATAAAATCAGACACCATGATATTGTAGATCTCTATTTTATCTATATAACCATACAATCTATTTTGAATTCTCATTATGTTAAGCTTTTCATCTCTAATTTCTTTTGTAAGTATGTCTGATTTTTGTCAAAAACCAACATGTATTAATTTGGGCTTAGATTTTGGCTCGTTCATCAAATTTTGAAACAAATTACATTTTTAGAAATTAGACTCCATTCTACACACTTTAAAAAAATGATTTTCGATTAGTATTCAATGATTTCTAGGGGGGGCACACATTTATTTCACATTTTCAGGATGTGTTCACTTCGAAAAATCACAAAAAATCATACTTTCATCAAACAATTAGTAGAAAAATCTGGGATAAACTAGGTGGTGTTAGCTTATTTCTCATTGGAGTGATTAATTATTTTTTTTAAAAAGGTTAACATTTTAGGGGGAGCACACCAGATGCTATCTTATATTTTTTCACAAAAAATAGGACCACTTTTTGTACTCCCCCTTTTTGAGGGCCTTAATCTCCACCGTTTCTAAAATAAATTAGTAGTTTAGAAACTATATTTGGAGTAGAACAACTCTTGTTTTTGTCACATTTTAAAATTTTGACTGTAACTATCCTCAATTTCTCATTCAAGTTCAGAGTTTACTGATTTCAGAAAAAAAGTGGCATCGTATACCCCCTTTTTAGTTCTTTGTCTTTGTGCACTTACCCATACACATTGAATTGGGTTCAAATTAAGAAAGGAACCAATAAGAATCCTTATGAAATTTGGCATGGTCATATTCCTACACTGAAGTATTTTAGAATTTTTGGAAGTAAATGCTATATTAGAGGAGATGAAAACCTAGGGAAATTTGATCCTAGATTTCTTGAGGGAATATTTATTTGTTATTCTATAGAAATCAAAGAATATAAATGTTACAACCTAAGGTTGAAGAAAGTAATTGAAAGTGCAAATATTAGAGTGGATGAGAATTTTCAACTACAGGTCATATCTTGCATATCTGAGTTGGATGATGAAGAAGAGAATCATATTGTGAAAGAACAAAATCGGAAGGGATCAGTAGAACAAAATGAAAAAGATGAAAATGATGAATAAGTGGAAACACAAGAGTCTTCTATAAAATAAAACCCGAAGACTCCTAGGTATGTAAACTTAAATCATTCAAAGAATTGGATTATTGGTGATGAGAATCAAGGTGTTCATACTAGAGGAAGAATTGTGAGAAGTGAAATTTATTTGATTTCTAAGATTGAGCCTAAAGATGTAGATGAAGCATGCAAAAATGAAGCTGGGTTAATGTGATGGAAGAAGAATTGAAACATATTGAAAATAATAAAATATGGATTCTTGTTCCCAGACCTAAGGAAAAGAATGTGATTGGTACTAAATGCTTATTTAAAAACAAATTTAATGAACAAGGTGAAGTGGTTCAAAATAAAGCCAAACTTATTTGCAAAGGATATTCCAAGATGAAGGGTATTGACTTTGAGCAGACAGTTTCTCCTACTAGAATTGAATATGTTAAAGTGTTTCTTGGATATGCTACTTACAGATATTTCAAGGTATATCATATTGATGTTAAGACTTCATTCTTGAATGGCTAACTAGAAGAGGAAGTATAGATTGAGAAACTGGATGGTTTTCCCTTGGCCGATAAAGATGACATGGTTTAGAAATTGAAGAAATCACTTTGGATTGAAACAAGCACCTAGAGCCTAGTATGCAAGATTGGATAAGTATTTATTGACACTTGGTTTCAATAAAGGTATTATTGATAGTAATTTGTACTTCAAAATTGATCATGATAACATTTTAATTTTTCAAGTCTTTGTGGATGATATCATTTTTGGTGGAAATGACAAGTTGAATAAGGAATGTGCAGATGAGATGGAGAAATAATTTGAGATGTCTATGATAGGTGAGATGAAATTTTTCCCTTGACTACAAATTACACAAACTAATCAAGGTATTTTCATTTCTCAGTCTAAGTATGTGAAAGAGATATTGAAGAAGTTTAGTATGGATGATTCAAAACATGTTGATACTCCTTTGATTACTGGTTGTAAATTAACAAAGATTGATGATACACCTAATGCAAATCTGACAAGATACAAATCTATGATCGGTGGGTTGCTATACTTGACACAAAGTAGACCAAACATTATTAATGTAGTTTACATTGCTGCTAGGTTTCAATCAAAATCAAAGGAATCACATGTTGTTTTTGTTAAGATGATATTCAGATACTTGAAAGGGACCATTGATTATAGATTATGGTATGGAAAGGATGATGATTTTACATTGAGTGCATTTAGTGATGTAGATTGGGTAGGAAATGTGAATCACAGAAAGAAAACTAATGGTGGAGAATTCTTCTTGGGTAAGAGATTAGTTTCATGGGAAAGTAAGAAACAAAATTGTATATCACAGTCTACTGCTAAAGTTGAAAATGTTATTTTTTCTATTAATTGTACACAAGTGATGTGGATGAAGAAAATGTTGAAAGATATAAGAGTGACTATTGATGAGCCTATGACTATTCATTGTGACAATTATGACTATTCATTGTGACAATTCAAGTGCTATCAATATTTCAAAGAACCCTTTGTTACATTCAAAGACAAAGCAAATTTCTATTAAATATTATTTCTCGAGAGACAAAGTTAGTTAGAAAGAAGTCAGATAGGAGTATGTGTCTACAAAAGAGTAAATTAAATATATTTTCATGAAGCCCTTGCCAAAGGATACTTTTGAGTATCTCTGAGGTAAGATTGGGGTGATTTCCCCACCTGATGAGAGCTAGAGATGCATTAGTTTAGTGTTCTTATAGATTACCATTAATTTGGATTGATGTTTTTGGTGGCTACTTCTTAGGGGGAGTAGTGATTGAGTAGTAGTTAGGAGTTGAGAGATGTTCATTCAATTTTGAGGGATTATTTTTTATACTTTTGGCTTCCATGACTTTGTGCATACATGTGCCTTTGTCATTAATGTCAAACGGGGGCAGATAATTATGTGAAAAATAAGTATTTTGAGGGAGAGATGTCATATTGTTGATATTGTTGGTATTGTTGCTAATATGTGGAAGCTTAGGAGATCTAATTGCTAATGGGAAACAAACTAAAGTTAACTTATTCCATCTAAAAGTTGGAAATAATGGGAAGTATGTACTAAGAGGGGAGGGGTGAATCAGTACCTCTAAAACTTTTAGATAATTAACCTTCAACCTTTTGTAATCAAGTTGTTTGTATTACCATTCATATCTGTTATTCTATCTTTATGCATGCTATATCAATTCATAAACTTAATTGTATACAAACATTCATGAAATGTAATAACACATAACACATGATTTGGTAACACAGAAAACCCCTGTTAGAAGGTAAAAACTGCGGTGGGGATGACACCCACAAAATCTTCACTATCTGCATATTGAAAGGGGTCGGTTAAGGCTTACAATTTTGATCACTTGTGATGATCTACCCTATTAGGAGTATCATGTAGAGACTGGTTAAGGTCTACTATATCAAGAGCTTTAGCAACACTGTTTAGTGTGCACTCGGTTAAGAGGTTTACAATAGGATTTTTAAATCCACCTTTCTTAAAAGGATTTCTTCTATTTGCTACATTTGTTAGAACATAGTCAAAAATATTCGTTGAACTGAGTGTTTGAAATCTAGTATTTCTGATTACAGATCCATTAAAATCACATGTAAAATATATCACCTAATGTGATTGATTAATACCTCTGTTGCTCGGTAGCCTTGATTCTTGGTTCTTGATAACCAATTTTATCTTTTGTTGTTCTGCTTCTTGAAACTCTTAGTCTAATCCATAGATGTGATTTTTGGTTACTATCATCCTCACATCACCCTAAAATGAATGATTACACATCTATTTATACAATAGATTCAACCTATTTTAGTTTCCCGTATTAAAAAGATAACTCTATGATCAAAGGTTTACAACTTCACCTTGATCAAATGGTTTTAAATTAAATCAAAATGCTAAATATAAAACACAAGTGTTTTATCTGATGTGGTAGTCAAATCCACATTTCTCGAGATATAACTGACTTTCGGTGACTAATGCTCGGGTTGAACTGAAAGTCTGTTTGTCAGTGTTCCTTCTATGTATTTTCTATCAGGTTCCCTTGCTCTGTTGGGCTCCACTAATTTTTTCTCTTTCGGTCTACCTTGTAAACTGTCAGGTTTCGCTGTTAGTGTTCCCTTTCAACATTTTTGGGTTGCACAGTAAACTGTGTCATCAATTTATACTGTAAACTTTAGTTTTCACTATACTTAGTATTTTCGGTGACCTCTGTTGTCAAATGTATCATTTTATACTAAAACTTGTCTTTCAGTGTAGGTGTTACTGATGGTTCAAAATTTTTTCTTCTCATACTAATGGTAAAATTATGTCATCAATCTCCCCCTTTGACATTAGTATCAAAAATTGATATGTGCAAAATACTAAACTATGTAGTATGTACACCATGTGTTTACCTTAGTCATTTATGACTCCCCCTATGTATATGCTGGTATAGTATATGTATATACATGTACAGTTACCTTTATAATATACTCCCTTTTCAACTTAACTTCATATCATTTTCCCTTTTGTATTATATCATTCTCTCCCTGTTTTACTACTGTACATATAATTTTCCCCCTTCTTTGATAGTAAGGGAAAAGGTGTATACTTACAACTTATCAAAAATATGGGAATGAGAGATCTTCATATCCTCCATAATTTTCTCCCATTTCTCCTTTAGGTTCTCAAGAGCCATGTGCTCTAGTGTAATCCTAGCATGCATATCATAGATGTTTTATGCTACAAACATCTCTGGAGTGGCAATTAGTTGTCTTTCCAATGTGATATGTTTTTTTAGAAGTGTAAGGTTCGGTAATAGTTTAGCCTATAGCTCGGTAACCTCATCTCTAAACTGTGATTCTACCTCCCAAATTTCTTGTCTTAACCTTTTAATTTCCATAATCTTTTCATAATGCTATTTGATTGCATTGTCATCTATGGTTAGACCTTGTGCACTTGTATTTATATTGGAATCGATCTTTGAAATCTTATCACTATTCTCTTTAGTGAATTTCTCTAGAGTGCAAAGTTTTTGAATTAAGGAAATAGCTTCATAAATGATTGGGTCTAATTCATGTGTAACTTTTGAAAGCTTTACCTTGTTTTCTGCCACTTCTTGGTTGATCTTCTCGGTCAATTTTATTGATTTTTTTGTTCTTCTTGTTCTTCAATTGCCTTTTTTGCATCCACATTTTGAGTTATGATAGCTTCGGTTAGAATGACAAGTTGATCCAGAATTGGTGCACTTTGATCAATATCTATGTCAGGAACTATCTGTGTTAATATATCCCTTGTTGTTTCTAACACTAGGGATTCTTTATTCTCCTTCCTTAGCTTTTATTGCATAGCTTTCCTTTGACATATTTCTCCATACTCTTGGAGTGATTCATAGTCCAAAGTAGTTGCATCACACTTAGGTATCTCAATGATTTCATCAAGTGTGACCTCCATTTTTTCTTCTTGGTCTTCTTCTTCTTCTTCTTCTTCTTGTGAGATGCACTTGTATACAATACCAAAGCAAGTTTTATTCTTGGTCTGATGTGCTGGATGAAGGTATTGGTGTTGTTGTACATTTTTCCTATTGTTCAGGGTTTTCCTTTTGGTTGTGTGTGGATGTCTCCACATCAAAATTTGGTGTATCTACAACATCTCCTTCGGTATACTTAGGAGTATCTTCACTTTTCTTCTCTTCTCCACCTTTTTCTTTGTGCTCTTTATCCTTTTGTGTGTGATCTACATTTGTAACATTTTGTTCTCCACCGATGATTGTCTATTCATTGGTTGTATCTTTCTTTTCTTATTCCCCTACATCCTTGGGTATGCTTGCATCCTTGTCAGGTGAATTCTCCTATTCTAAGATTATATTGATAACTTGTATCAATAATGGGATTTGTCCTGGTATGTCTACCTATGCATAATCTGTAGTTGTGTCCTATTCATCGGTTTGGTCTAGGACAACAGTGACATCTTCATCTTTCTTTAACTCATCTACAAGATCTTCTTCAGTAATATCAATGATGGTATTATCAAGAAATGTTTCATCTACAGTGTCCATATCATTTTTAGCATCGGTGTTCAATGCTTCTTTATTCTATGGTTTCTCAGTGAGTTCTTAAACACACTCGAGGCTTGAGTCTTCCTTGGGTGGATCAAGTATTTTTCTCCATTCATCCTCACTTTCTTTGTCAAGATCAATTAATTTTCCCTGTAACACTTTGTAGGCTCTTAACATTGGTGAGAACTTCTTTGCATAATTTTTCATCATCTCTTTGATTTCCTCCATCTTTTATTCTAGTGGCATGATGGAAATAAGAGATCTTTCCCTTATCTCTTTCTCAGATTTCAAGGAATATGTCCACCTTGCTGATAGTGTGTTGTATAATTCTTTTGGCATCTTATCATCAAATTTTATGGGTACATATTTGAAGTTAATCATTGTCTTGATGAGTGCTTCCTCTATTTTATCCTAATCTTTGGGCTTTAGAGTTAGCCACTGTCTAATTTTTGCATTGGTTAGGCCACCTCTTTCTGCAATTGATTCTCAAATCTCATCAATAGTCTTAGGGATTTTTACCTTTGTGGATTGAGATGATTTTTAATTCTCACCATGCTTTGTGTCTTCCTTGTCGTCCTTTCTTAGGATAAATTTCCTTCTACTCTTAGGTGCTATAGTCTTTTTAGTTTGAGGATTTCTTTTGTAGGTCCTTACTTGACCTTTCTTCATAGGTGGTGAGTCTTCCTTTTTTGTTTGACTCCTTATCCTTTGTGTATATGTTGTTCTAGGTTTATTCAAGGGTGACTATCCCTTGGTTTCCTCTGCCTATTATGTTTCCTCTTCATTTACCGATAAATTTTTCTCCAGTTTCTTAACCATCTTTTCTTTCTTTCTGTATATTTTCTTTACTACTAGGCCTGTCTTTATTCTTGCCTTGGCCTCTTCATTGGTTCCAAACCTAGGTAGCTTCTTGTCTAATGGTTCATTTAATAATGCTTCAATTGCATTGGTTGCTTGATCTATGTTGACCTCATAGTCAAATGGTGCTAACCATGTTGTCGGTGTCCACCATGAAACAAATATCAATTTTATATTTTTCTACCAGTTGTTCTGGTATCCTCATCCTCTTCTACATTTTTTATTTGAATCCAGTGAAGTATTCATCCATGACTGATTCAAAATTACCTCCTTGCAATTTGATGAACTCACTAATCTATATGGTCATTGGTCGGGCAGTGTCCCATTTGACATTACTGACAGATGGAAAGGATTCTTGAAAATAGAAACTATACACATTAAGAGTGATCCAAAATTACATGAATTAGATTTAGAAGATCTAATTGTACTCATGTTCTCATCTAACTATCTCAGTAGAAGTTCAGATAAGTCCAACTGTAAACCCTTCTTGAAAATTTTGTGTGTTGTATCCACTGCTCTAGATGTAATATTGTTCATTCTGCTAGCCTGAAATATTTTGTATCCTAAGACACATGCACTTAACTTTAGTTCATCATCAGTGATATTGGATACCTTTAATCCTCTTCCATCCCATATTTCTCCTGTAGTCTTCTCAATGTCAGGGCAAGGAGGGTGCTTGAGTGCCTTTACCTTATCGGTTTTGGCTCATCCACCCATATCTTTTGGTCATGCACTCTACTTAGCACTAACCAAATCCATTTGGTCTTGAATTCCTTCAGTAATAATAGGGAATTTGTGAGCCCTTTCACTTCAATGTGCTTATGTTCTTCTTTGATTGTTCCATCATCTTTGCATAGTTTCTTGTAAGCTTTCTCAACCTCAAGATCTCCAATCTCAGAAATCTTGCACTAAATATAGGATCAACATCCTCGATCAACAAAACCCTAGGTGGAATTTTAGATAATGCTCCAGAGTCATTAGGTTGTGAGGGAACCTCTAGACATATATTTTAATGAGGTTCCTCACACATAGTGTTTTTAATCAAGTTAACCTTATTCTTGTTTGCATTCTTGATCTTGGAGGTTCGCGAAGTAGTTGCCATTGTTTCAAAAATTAAGGATTTTTCCCGTAAATGAAAATAGAGTTCTCGGTGATCGTTGTTACTTACTTCAACCTTCTATTTATGTTAGGAATCTTTCTGAGTGTTGTGATTTGATTTGAAGTTGCTCTGTAATCGGTTCGCTTCATGCTCTAGTTTTGCTCTATTTCTTTTCAGGTCGCTTTGTAAATAATGAACCCTTTTGTCAAGTATTTATAGTCTTTTTCCCTAATGTGATATCATTAATGCTCACCCACTTCTCAGTGTATGAATACTAAGTCATTGGGCGATAGAAAAATAGCACTTTTAGTGAGAATTCTATGCTTCATTGCAAGTGTTAGCTTGTGTGACCTTTCATATGTTCACCGACAGATCTTGGCTTATAGCGAAGACAACTTGTCAACTTCCATTATTATTGACAGATCTCAGTTTTCACTAGAAACTTAGCTTTTCTATGTTGACCAAAGATTCTTAGTAAGTGTTGACAACTTAGATTTGTATGTACATCGATGCATTTTGATATGCATTGACTGATGAGATTGAATTCACAAATTCATAACAAGTGATACCATAGTGCATCTTTAATCATGATAGTTTGGCATTTCATCTATGTATAATGGAACTGATGCAAAATTTGACTTGGTATAGTGTAGTTCCATACTTACTTGTTCTTCTTAGGTAGGGGTGGTGATGTCACCAGATCCATTGGATAAGGTATCACTAATTGTATTTCTTAGTATAGCTTCATTAGCATTTGTATCTTTTCTCCACATTTTGTTTCTCATCCTTCTGATATCTTCAATGGTGTTTCCATTGGGATAAGTGCTTGTCTCTATCACTCAATCTCTACAGCCTTTTCTTAGATGACCTATCCTATGACAATGTAAGCATGCCATTCCAGGGTTAGTCTAGCTTCTAGACCTTCTTGTCCATTTCCTCATGCAGTTTTCAACTACGTGACCAAATCTACCACATGGTGTGCAATTTTCCCATGTGTTGTAATCCCAAACATATGAGTTACCGATTCTTTTTGGTTGATAAGCATTTTCTTAATCTTTTGGCTTCCATGATTTCTTTCTCTTCTTCCTGAATTCAAGAGATGTGTGCCCATTCATTTTTCAAGAAGGAAAATATCCCTGTAGGTTTCCTTCTTTGGTTGTTTTTCCTTATATTTACATTCATATGCTTTATGTCATTTCTTTCTACAATTATAAAAATATCCTATGAATGTGAAAGTAGATTTAGGAATACCTTTAGCTTTGCTTCTACAAACATTTGATGTGTGGCCTAGTTTTCCACATTGATTACATGACTTCCTTCTTGGTCTTGGATTTGTGTAGACGTCTTTTGGATCAACTTGATTCAATGATTCTCCATTCTCAGTATACCCTAGTCCGATATTATTGTTGACTCTTCTTTTTCCATCTAGAGATTCATCCATCCTCTTTGTACTTTCTTCACCTCTCTTAACCATATCATTGTGTTATTTTTGAATTCTTACTTCATGTTTCAATTTTTCATTTTCTTCTCCTAGCTCACCAATAGCTTCTATTCTTTCAATGAGTTCTATATTCATTCGGTTTGCCTCTTGACTCATAAGAATAATTTTATTGGTGATCTCATGATGATGTTTAGTAAGTCTTTGTATTTCTGACTCTTTCTCTTGTAGTTTTTCAATAATCTTCCTCCTATCATCAATAGCTGGTGTTCTTTCTTTCTCATCTTGTCTAGCATTGTTCATGACATCAATCATCCTTACAATCTATGTATCTTGACCAATTTGCAGTATCTTTACTTGCTCTATCAGATGTTGATTGGCTTCATTCAACTTGTGATTCTTCCTTCTAATGTATCTAATGAATTGCTAGATGTTGATGTTGATGACTTAAATAAATCTAATATCTCTTCTTCATGATAATTTGTTTCATTACAGCGAGATTCCATAATCTTTCTTTCATCTAGTAGGTCTCTCATCTTGATTCTCGCAGCTTTGTATTGCTCATAGAAGATCTATATTTATAGCTTATGATTTTCAATACCTTTGTCTAGCTTATACCTTTCCATTGTATGATATTTTCTCTCAAGTATTTAAACTTTTCCAAAAGAGATCTAGCTCTGATACCAATTGTTGGAAATAATGGGAAGTATGTACTGAGAGCGGAGGGGTGAATCAGTACCTCTAAAACTTTTAGATAATTAACCTTCAACCTTTTGTAATAAAATTGTTTGTATTACCATTCATATCTTCTATTCTATCTTTGTGCATGTTATATCAATTTATAAACTTAATTGTATACAAACATTCATAGAAACATTCATGAAATGCAATGACACATAAAACATGATTTGGTAATGTAGAAAATCCCTGTTAGAAGGTAAAAACTCAGGTGGGGATGGTACCCACAAAATCTTCACTATCTGTAGATTGGAAGGGGCCAGTTAAGGATTATAGTTTTGATCACTTTTGATGATCTACCCTGTTAGGATTATCATGTAGAGACCGGTTAAGGTCTACTCTATTAGGAGATTTAGCAACATTGTTTAGTGTGCACTCGGTTAATAGGTTTACAATAGGACTGTTAAATCCACCTTTCTTGAAAGGATTTCTTCTATTTTCTACACTTGTTAGAATGTAGTCAAAAATATTCATTTATCTGAGTGTATGCAATCTATGATTTCTTATTACAGATCCATTAAAATCACATGTATAATATATCACCCAATGTGATTGATTAATACCTCTGTTGCTCAGTAGCCTTGATTCTTGGTTCTTGATAACCAATTTCATATTTTGTTGTTCTGCTTCTTGAAACTCTTAGTCTAATCCATAGATGTGCTTGTTAGCTACTATCATCCTCACATCACCCTGAAACGAATGATTACACATCTATTTATACAATAGATTTGACCTATTGTAGTTTCACGTATTAAAAAGATAACTCTATGATCAAAGGTTTACAACTTGAACTTGATCTCCTATTTTGCATGTTTTCAATCAGTTAGATTGATTAAAACAAATATAATTACATTGCTTGCCCCTCAATAAATGGTTTTAAATTAAATCAAAATGCTAAATTTAAAACACAAGTGTTTTATCTGATGTGGAAGTCAAATCCACATTTCTCGGGATATAACTGACTTTCAATGACTGATGCTCAGGTTGAAATGAAAGTTTGTCTGTCAATGTTCCTTCTATGAACTTTCTATTGGGCTCCCTTGCTCTATCAGGTTCCACTATTTTCTGCTCTTTTGGTTTACCTTGTAAACTATCAAGTTCCTCTGTCAGTGTTCCCTTTCAACATTTTTGGGTTGCACTGTAAACTATGTCATCGGTTTACACTGTAAACTTGGGTTTTCACCGTACTTAGTATTTTTATGACCTTTATTGTCAACAACATCAGTTTGTACTGAAACATTTCTTTCAGTGTAGGTGTTGTCGATGGTTCAAAACTATTTCATTGCATACTAATGGAAAACTTATGTCATCGCTAAATACTACTATTAATAGTTGTTTGGTTTCTAAGGTTGAAGATAGTTGGTTGTGGTATAGAAGGTTATGTCGTGTGAATTTTGATAATTTGATCAAAGTTACTAAGTCAAAATTTGTTAGAGGATTGCCACAACTTGTGAAACCAAACAATATAATGTGTGAGGAATGTCATTTGGGTAATTTGACTTGTTCTAATTTCAGCAGTAAGTATTTTTAATCTAAAAATATATTAGATTTGGTACATACTGATATTTTTTATCCTATGAGAAAAAAGAGTTGTCATGGTGATAAGTATTTCATGTTGTTTATTGATGACTATTCAAGAATGATGTGGGTGAAATTCTTGAAGGATAAATATGAATCTTTCCATAAGTTCAAAGTGTTGAGGGAGCAGGTTAAGAATGAAATAGGTAAGAGCTTAAAGTTTTTAAGATTAGACAAAGGAGGAGAGTTCAGTTCATGGGATTTCATTGAGTATTGTGAAGAAAATGGAATCAAGAGATAAATGTTATCACCAATGAATCATAAACAAAATGGAATTACAGAAAGGAGTAACATAACTATTGTTGATGCTCCTAAGATAATGATGATTCAAAACCTATTGTACCTAAGTCATATTGAGAGAAGCAATTGCATTGTAGTTTACACAATGAACCGGGTATAAGTGAAGAAATGAACCGGTAAGACACCTTATGAATTATGATATGGTCACACAACTAGTTTTAAACATTTCAAATTTTTTGGTATTAGATGTTATATCAAGAGAGATGATTTCACTGGTAAGTTTGATCCTAAGAGTGATGAAGGTATTTTCTTGGGATATTCTTCTAAAATAAAGGCCTATAAGTGTTCAATAAAAGGATGAACAAGATGTTGGAAATTAAAAATGTGAAGGTAGATGAATATCCAGATAAATATGATGAAACATGTAAACAAGAACAAGAAAACAATTAGGAATTTGTTTATGTGCAATTGCAAGAGAGATAAATTATTGAATAGAAAAATGAGGAAGAAGTGGTTCAACCAATGGAACAAGAAGAAGAAGCACATAGACCTGAACCTGTTATTCCAAGGTATGTGAAATTGAATCATTATAGTGATCATATCATTGGTGATAAATATTCTGGAGTGAAGACAAGAAGGAGAATTATAGAGAGTAAATGTCTAATTTCAAAGTTTGAGCCTAAAAATTTGAAGGAATCCTCAAAGAGTGAATACTGGATAAAAGAAATGGAAGAATAACTTGATTAGATTTATAATAATGACACATGGACACTTGATCCTATCCCAACAGAAAAGAATGTGATTGGTACAAAGTAGTTTTTCATGAACAAACTGAATGAAGATTGTAGAAGTGGTTCATAATAAGGAAAGACTTGTGTGTAAGGACTATGCACAAGAGGAATGAATGGACTATGGAGAGACATTTTATCCTATGGAAAGACTTGAAGAGGTTAGATAGGGGTTATTACCCTACCTGAACGCCACTAAGGTGTTGTTGTAAGCATCAATCCAATGGACTCATTGAATATCTTTCACTATTGGATTGATGCTAAAGGGGACTACTCCTTACAGGGAGAAGTAAAAGAAAAAAGGAAGATGTTGTAGTAGTAGGTGACCTATGTGAAACCTTTATCATTATTGTCAAAGGGGGAGAAGAACTAGGTACAGGTATTGGGGAGAATATTCGAAGAAGACTTTGAAGGAGAAGAACCAGATGAAGACAAAAGAGAAGAAGACCAAGAAGATCAAGACAAGAAGTTTTGGTGCATCAAGTAAGGAGGATAAATTGTTACTAGATCAATGTCTTGTTGTCATCAATGCCAAAGGGGAATATTTTTGGAATAACTAGTGGAGAACTTGATTGATTTTTGACTGGTATAGGCTTGATGATAGTAAGATTAGTTATTATGTTGTCATTGATGTTAACTTGGTGTTGTATTTGTTGATAATATTATTGATGTGTTTCTAGGTGTTTGTGCAAATAAATTATGTGCTTCCATAGGAATTGGAGTGAATGATCATTGTTGGGGACTCAGGGATGTCTCTCAATGCATTATGTATGATCATGTATGCTCAAAACATAAATGGAGCAAGTTATGATTGATTGAAGGGCAACAGGGAAGACAAAAGAACATACAATAAATGGTTTGATTGTTATATCAAATCAGTATGGATCCAAATGTTATGTTCATGATATTATTATCCTGACTAGAATACATTATTGATATTATGATCACTACAGAATTGGAGTACACCGCAAGGCAAACTTCCAATTGATAGAAGATCATTATATGCAAGGAAGCAAAATGTTTTTGAGAAGGGTTGAGTAGTTTGTGTTAGATCAGTGAGTGGTGATGATGTGATTAGTTGCAGCGGATATTTTCATGATCTAGGTGTCAAGGTGACGTGAAATAAAAAATTTGGAATGCTAATTTTCTATTTCATTGTTCGAGGTGATCAAATCTATCAAGTTTTGGAAGTGTGTTAGGGAAGTCAAATAAATTTTGACTATTCTTTTTTTAAATCAATGTGCGATAAATCTTGTGGTCGACTTCAATTTTGTAGTCAAAGATTCTAGATTGATATTATGTTTTAGGGTTTAAGGATTGAGCTGGAATGATTGTATTGAATAAAATGTAAATGTAGTACAATTTTTAAGGCGGCTAATTCCCTAATCAACATATAATGTATTTATATATAAATCAATGAATTATGCAAGTTTAGATCATGGATGCAAATGTTTGATCGAGTGAAGAGTGAATATTGTCTGTAAGATGCATAAGTGTAGTGCTTAATTGGATCTAAACAAGAAGAGGAGAAGTGTTATACCTAGATCATTATACTTGTTGAATCCTAATAGGTTCTGCAAGAAAATCCCTTAACCAAGTGGATCCTAATAGGTCTTGATTAGTAAATCCTTTAACCATGTGGCTCTTTAATTAGGGTTTCAATCCTTTAACAAGGTTACTCGTGGCAGGGTAAAGCTCCTAATAGGGATAGAGGTAAATCCCTTGATCGGGTGACTCCTAATAGTGTATTCTCCTAACATGACATCATTGTAATCTCCTAATACGGCTAGGCCTTTAATAAGGCACATTTCAAAAGAGTGCAAATATGTGTGGGTACTAAATTCCACCAGTTTTTTTTCCCTCTAACCAAGGGTTTCCAGATGAAAAATACTAGTGTCACTTTGTTGCATTATTTGGATGTTTATTTGGTCTCTTTTTTTATTAATGTATAATGTTCCAAGTTTATGAATGTTTTTAACATTGTTGAATGAATTGTGAAAAGTTATGATATGATAGATTACTAATTCACCCCCCCCCCCCCACTCTCAGAATCTTGGAGCTTATATTATTAACAACTTTTGGAAGGAATCAGGGAGTTTCAAGTTCTCTAACAACTTACAATCCAAGGGAGACGGAGATTCTGCAAGGATTTTCCAGTTATTAACCACAATATTTTCCTGCAAGAGCTTATTAAATATTTGATGATCATATTTTTCCATTAGTATAAAAAGGAAACAGTTTATGAACCATCGGTAACATGATCACTGAAAGACAGGTTATAGTGCAACCCGACACAACAGTTTATCGAGGTCATCAAAACTGCTAAGTGCACTATCACCAACAGAATGGTTACAATGTAAACTGACAACACAACCTACAGAGGAACCTGATAGAAAAGTTCATAATGAACACCAATAGTGATTCTATAGAGAAAAATGAGAAGAAGAATGTCTACAGAGAAAATCGAGCACCTGTCTACCAAGAGATAGCTTTATTCTAAGAAATGTGGATCTAACTCACACGTCAAATAAAACACTTAAGTTTTATATTTAACTTTAAAGATTATCTTTAAAACCATTTTTTGAGGGACAAGTAAAGCACATGTAATTGTTTTAATTAGTCTAACTGATTGTAAACATGCAAACTAGGAGATCAAGGTCATGTTGTAAACCTTCGATCATAGAGTTATCATTATAAAGCATGAAACTAAAATAGGTCAATCCAATGTATAAATAGATGTGTAATCAATCAAAACAAGTGTGTGTAATGATAATTATAGCCGAAGAGCACAACTAAGGATCATACAAAGAGTTTTATGTAGAAGGACAGAAAAAGATGAAATTAGTTACCAAGAACAAGATTCAAGGCTACCGAGAAGAACATAGGTATTAATCAATCACTATAGGTGATACATTATACATGTGAACTTAAAGGATCTGTATTCAAAAATTCAGGGTTGCATATCTTCAGGTCAACAAGTATTTTTGACTGCATTCTAACCAGTGTAGAAAATTGAAGAAATCCTTTAAGAAGGTGGATTTAACAATCCTTATATAAATCTCTTAACCGAGTGCACACTAAACAATGTTTCTAAATCTCTTAACCGAGTAGGCCTAGCCAGTCTAAAATGTTACTCCTAATAGGGTAAGATCATCAAAAGTGATCAAACTTATAGCCTTAACCGACACTTTTCATTTTGCAGATAGTGAAGCTTTGTGGGTTTCATCCCCACTGCAATTTTTACCTTCTAACAGGGGTTTTTTGCGTTACCAAATCTTGTGTCATGTGTCATTACATTTCATGAATGTTTCTATGAATATTTACGTGTAATTAAGTTTATGATTTGATATTACATGCAGAAAGATAGAAGAGTATCAATGGTTGGTAATGCAAGGAATTGATTACTAAATGATTAAAGGTTAAATTGATAATCACCCCTCCCCTCTCAGTACACACCATTCCATTATTCCAAAAATTGGTATCAGAGCTAGATCTCTTAATTGGAAAAGTTTAAATCACTTGAGAGAAAAGATCATACAATGGAAAGGTATAAGCTAGACAAGAATATTGAGAATTAGAAGTTGGAGTTATAGATCTTCTATGAGCAATAAAAAGTAGCAATAATCAAGATGAGAGAGATACTGGATAAAAGAAAAGCTATGGAATCTCGCTACAATTAAATAGACTATCATGAATAAGAGATACCTCATTTGTTTAAGTCATCAAGATCTACAGCTAGCAACACATTAGACACATTTGAAGGGAGTATTACAAGTATGAATGAAATCAATCAACATCTGACAGAGCAAGTAAAGATACTACAAATTGGTCAAGAGACATAGATGGTAAGGATGATTTATGTTATGAATAATTCTAGAGAAGTTGAACAAGAAAGAACATTAGCTATTGATGACAGGAGGAAAATCACTGAAAGTCTACAAGAAAAAGAGACAAAGATACAAAGACTTACTGGACATCATTGTGAGATCACCAATCAAATAGTTCTTATGAGTCATGAGGCAAACTAAGTGAACATAGAACTCAATGGGAAACTGGAATCTATTGGTGAGCTAAGAGAAGAAAATGAAAGACTAAAGCATGAAGTGAGGATTCAGAAACAATACAATGATATGATCAAGAAGGTTGAAGAGAGTACCAAAAGAATGGATGATTTTCTGAATGGACAAAGAAGAGTCAACAACAATACCAGGCTAGGGTATATCGAGCATAGAGAATCATCAAATCAATCTGATAAAAAAAATGTCTACACAAATCTAAGACCAAGGAAGCAGTCATGAAATCATTATGGAAAACCAGGTCACACTTCAAATGTTTGCATGAGCAAAGCTAAAGGTATTCCTAAATCCACATCTACATTCATAGGAAATTTCATAACTATAAAAAATAGGGACATAAAGCATATGAATGTAAATCTAAGGTGAAACAATCAAAGAAGGAATCCTTCGTGAAAAAATATTGTCCTACTTGAAAAATGCATGGGCACACATCTCTTGAATGTAGGAAGAAGAAAAGGCAAGCATGGAAGCCAAAAGAACAAGAAAATTCCTATCAACTGAGAAGAGTTGGTAACTCATATGTTTGGGATTAAAACACATGGAAAAATTAAACAGCTTGTGGTAGATATGGACACATAGTTGCAAACTTCATGAGAAAATGGACAAGAAATTCTAGAGGCTAGACTAGCCCCAGAATGGCATGCTTACACTGTCATAGGTTCACTCATCTAAGCAAGGAATGCAGAGATCAAGTGACAGAGACAAGAACTTTTTCCAATAGCAATGCCATTGAAGACATCATGAAGATGAGAAACGAAATATGGAGGAAAGATACAAACACTGATGATGCTGGACCAAACAATAAAATTGGTGAAACCTTATCCAATGGATCTGGTGATATCACCACCCCCACCTAAGAAGAATAGGTAAGTATGGAACTGCACTATACAAAGCTATATTTTAGATCAGTTCCATTATACATTGATAATATTCCAAATTACCATGAATAAAGATGCACTATGGTATTACTTGTTATGAATTTGTGAATCCAATCTCATCTGTCAATACATACCGAGAAGCGTTGATATACATATAAAAGCCAAGTTTTTAATGTAAATTGAGCATCATCGATAATCATGAAAAAAGACACTGAAGTCTTCGCTATATACTGAGTTCCATCGGTAAACATGTGAAAGGTCAATTAAATTGACACTTACCCTGAGCATCGCATTCTCACTGAGAATGAAGTTAGTATGTTCCCCGAGTGACTCCATCTTCAAACACCAAGAAGTGGGTAAAGAATTTATTACACCACTTAGGGCATCATCTATAAAAGGTCGATGGAAAATCTCATTCACTCACCTTGCAATTAAGAGCGAAGAGAAGAGTGAAGCAAAGTGAAACAGAGTGAAGAACAATGACCAGATTGAAGAGTGATTCACAAGAAAATTCACGGTATTCAGACAGACTAACAACAGCTACAACAGGTTAAGTAACTAAGACTCACCAAGCTCATAGTTTGTTTAAATAAAAATCCCTAATTTATAGAAACAATGGCAACCACATCTCGCATCTCCAAGATCAAAAATGCCAAGGATAAGAAAGTTAACTTGATCAAGAACTCTACATGTGAAGAGCCTAAGTACAAATTATGTCTTGAGGTTGCTTCACAACCCGACGACGCTAGTGCATTGTCAATCATACCACCTAGGGTTTTTCTAGTCGAGGATGTTCAAGCCTCTATGCATTACAAAGTTATAGAAACTGGAGATCTGGAAGTTGAGGAAGCTTACAAGAAGTTTTTCATAGACGGAAACATCAAAGATGAACATAAACACATTGAGGTGAAAGGGCTGACAAATTCCCTAATGTTCCCGAAGGAGCTTAAGGATGAGTGGATCTGAATAGTTCTTAGCTGGGTACATGACTAAAATATGTGGCTGGATGAGCCAAAATAGATCACCAAGGATGTTATACATGTTGTAACCAGTTATCTAGTAACTAACAAGGTAAAAGCACTCAAACATCCTCCTCGCCCCGACATATAAAAGATGACAAGTATAGTATGGGATGGAAAAGGTATAAAGGAAAATTCCATCAAAGATCCACAACTGAATTTTGGTGCATATGTATTGGGATGCAAGATATTCTAAGCTAGGCGGTTAAACAACATTGAAAGTGGTGCAGTTGACACCGCCCATAAGATCATGAAGAAGGGTTTACAACTGGATATATTCAAGCTTCTACTAAAGAAACTAGAGGAGAACATGAGGACAATTAGGTTAGCAAGGTCTAATTCATATAAGTTTGGTTCACTCCTCATGTGTATATTCTTCTACTTTGAAGACTTTTTCCCATCTGTCGGTAATATCAATTGGAACACTACCCGACCAGTGACAATTCAAATTAGTGAATTTATTAAATCACCAGGGGAAAAATTTACCCTAGTCATGGATGAATATTTCACTGCATTCAAGGATAGAATGTATAAAAGGATGAGGATACTAGAACAACTAGTGGATCAATATAAAGATGGCATTTGTTTCATGGTGGACACCGATACAACTTTGATCAAACCAGCTGTACCAAGGACAACATGGTTAGCACCATTTGACTATGAGATAAACATAGATCAGGCCACAAATTCTATTGAAGCATTATTGAATGAACCACTAGAAAAATCATTACCAAGATTTTGCACCTATGAAGAAGCTAAGGCCAGAATCAAAATAGGCTTAGTTGTTAAAAAGATAGATAGAAAGAAGACCAAAATGGTAAAGACACTTCAAAAGAAGTTGTCAGTAAAGGAAGAATAAATAGAAAAAATAGAAGACACTAAGGGTCAGTCACCCACCAATGACGGTGAAAAATTAAGTGACTCTAAATCAATAGATTTAGATTCACCTCCCCCAAAGAAACCAAGAACTACTGCTGCATCAAGGACGAAGAGTCAAACTGCAAAAGCAGACTCACCACCGGTCAAGAAAGGACAAGTGAGGACTTATAAAAGAAAGAATCAAACCAGGAAGACATAAGAACCTAAGAGAAGAAGGAGATTAATCTAAAGAAAGGAATATAAGGAAGACACTGAGTAGGATGAAAGTGAACAAGCACCACAACCTGCAAAGAATAAAGTTGCTAAGACAATTGATGAGGTTGCTACATCAATCGCCAAAATAGGTGGCATATCACTTGCTAAGGTTAGAAAATGGCTAATACATAATCTCAAGGATCAAAAGAAGATTGAAGAAGCAATCATTCAAGTAATGATCACATTCAAATATGTACCAATATAGTTTAACAAGATGATGCCACAAGAACTTCTAGACAGGTTATCATCAAGGTGGACATACGCACTGAATAGTGAAAGACAAATAAGGGAAAGATCCCTCATTTCAATTATGCCACCTGAGTCAAAGATGGAAGAAATTGATGAAATGATGAAGGAGCACTCAAAGAAGCTCTTAGAAAAATTGAGAGCCTACACAGTACTAAAGGGAAGCTTAAGAGAGTTTGAAAAAGAAAGTGATGATACATGTAGAAAAATACTCAATCCACCTAAGGAGGATACAAGCCATGAGAAAGTATTAGCACTTATTGAGAAGCCTCACAATGAAGAGAAAGAGGAAACACCGATCCCTGAACACATCTTAATAAATGATGCTGAGGATGTCAATCCAGTTGATTTGACAACAAAGGCATCCAAGGCCATGGATGATGTAACTCAAATACTTCAATCATTAGAGGATAATGCAGATGACAAAATCAAAGATATATATGTAATTGATATCACTGAAGGTGATCCTATAGATGAAGTAAAGAATGATGAAGATATAAATGTGACTACCGATCAAGGAGAAGAAAAGGAACAAGACACATCAATGGATGCTGCACAAGATAATATACTAGGTGACATACCATTATGTATACAAGCTATCAATATAATGACAGAAATAAAATATACAACACCTAACCATGATGCAAGAATACCCAAGGATAAGGGAGAAGAGGAGAAAAAAATTAGAAATGAAGAACAGAAAATAACAGGTAGAGACTAGAAACATGCAAGTGAAGAAAAAGGTGATGCCACTCCAAAGAATACCGAAGGAGAAGCTGCAAATAAAGCTAAGGTTGATGTGGAGAGGTCCAGTACCAACCAACAGGTAGACACTGAGCAGTAAGATAAAGGCACACCTACTCCAAAGCCTTCACCAAGTACATCAGACCAAGCAAAGGAATTTTCTATGGTACTACATACAGGTGCTTCCACTACTCTTTCAAAGAAAAAGAAGAAAAATAATAAAAATACAGTCACCCTGTATGAGATAATAGAAATACCTGCCTATGATCTGAGAACATTAGATCTAGAGTCACTCACAAAGTATGCAAAACTTTGTAAAAGGAAAGCTAGCTATACAAGATAAGATCAAAAAGGAAAAAAAGGACACACAGGTAATAGAAACTACAAAGGATATACTAATGCAAATTGTACCTGTATCATTAGAAAATGGAAGAAATTCCATTTTGGACTGGCTTAGCCCTCCAAGTAAGTGGTTTGGGATCATGTAAAATGCCTTGAATGGGTCTATGACTTGGATCTAGATTTTCCCCCTATTCTGCCCCATTTTCCACTTCTCTCTAGCCTATTTATGGCATCTTGATATGCAGATTTGAAATTATTGACCTCAAGGTACAAGTAATAACCCTCAACCTCATCCATTGGTTCCTACTTCTTTACCATCTTCTCAACCCATTCTTCCTCCTCCACCCTATCTTCTTACAATGCATGCATGCTACCCCAGGTCCTCTTGACATTGTATTTACGTGAAAGGTTTTTCCTTCTAAAGAAGTACATAATCAATATGATGCTCTTATGGTTGTTGTTACTATCAATAAGGGTATCATTTGTAGTACCTTCATTGATAATGGATCTGGGCTTAATATTTGTAGCATGGACATGCTCAAAATGATTAAAGCCAATCTTTCAACTATTCAACCTGATAATGTTCCTATACATGGCTTTGATAACATTGATAAGAACACTTTGGGCATGATTACCTTACCTACATAGTAGGTTTGGTCATCCTAAATACTCCTTTTCATGTAATTTTTGGACCTCTTAATTATAACCTCCTTTAGGATAGACCTTGGTTGCATGAGATGCATGTTGTTTTTTCCACCCTTCACTGTAAATTCAAGTTTATTCACAACAATGTGATATATACACTTTGTGTGGATGATACGCCAAATCCTTGTTTGGATATTCAAACCCACAATACTCCTATTCCTAATAGTAATCCTTCTTCCTATAATGCTCTTCTTGGAGATGATTGAGGAACCATCAATTTTAATCCTACCTTTATTGGAGAGTATAAGGTTTCTGATCTTGATTTTATAAAGCAACAAAGAGAGTTTGAACACCAAGCTTTTTCTTCTTCTTCTAATGCCTTTCGTAATAAATTTTTCACTACTTATACCCACTATGAATCTATCAAACCTACTAATGATGACATAGTGGCTACTAAATTTCCATTGACTCCTTCTGATATGACTTCTCGTTATGGACCTGGTTATCATTTACTAGTTAAACAAGGCTTCCATGGTTAAGGATGTGGTAAGCATAAATAGGGAATTCAAATGCCCTTACAAAATGTGGGGCATGAGAAATCTTATGTATTGGGACTTAATCCTCAATAACACATCAATATTAGCAACATCTAAAATAACACTTCAAAATATGATGACCCTATGAAGGAATTTTACTAATAAGTTCTTTTGCCTAAACTCCTTCGTGCTAAGATGATTACTAGACCTAAATGAAAAAAGAAATGTAGTCCACACTTGAAGACTCTTCCTTTTTGTTTGTATCATAGATTTCATGATCACTCTAGTAATGAATTTCAAGCTTTAAATTATAAGAATAGGCAACTCATTGATAGTAAAGTTATTTATTTAACATGTGGCAACGAGTTATATTTCAATCTTGTTTTCTCTAAATAACATTTATGTTCCTATTATAGAGATCCACATTATGTAAACAATGTTAGCCTAATCCTTGGGGGCTCATTATGTTGCATAGTTTTTTGAGCAATATAATAGGTCCCCTTTCATCCTTGTTCCTATGCTTGGGGGGAAGGATTCCATCCCCTTCTTTTCTGTCTTTCCAGGATCCACTTTTCCCTTGGTTAAGTAGTATCTATCTATTATCTGATATCCAATAATACATGAAAATTTTGGTTTGCATTGAGGATATATGTCCTTGATTATAACCTATTTTTTTGTTTGACATTGGGTTTGCATGGTTGATAAATCTCTCACCTTGGAAATTGATTATTGTGATATCCCTCACAAGGATTACTTTTTCACTTCTTGCATGATATCTCTTTGCAGTCATCCCTTCCATGGCCTCATACGAGCTGTGACCTTCTTGGCTTGAATTGGGTGTTGTCTATGGATATTGTCTTGATGTTGAAGAAGGCTTTATCCTTGTTCTTTTCTTTCCTTAACATGATAAAATAGTATGTATTTTTCCATCTTAAGGAGGGGGGCATATATAGGGCCTCCCTCGTTCTATATTATGCATTTTTGTTCTAACCTTTTGTTTTGCAACATGCTAAATCCTCTGAAGGTAACACACATAAGTTGCTAAACCCTAAAGAGATACACAATAAGTTACAATTCAATATGCTAAATCCTTGGAATCTACCACACATAAGTTGCTAAATCCTGAAGAGATAAGCATTTTAAAAATGTATTCCATGGTGATATGAGGATATAGATCCATGGGTACTTCATAAAATCCATTAGAAGATACACTACATACATGCACAAAGCCACCCCAAGACGCACAACTTTATGGGGTGACTATCAAGTGCTTGCTTGGTGGGCCATCCTATCCTTTTTTGGTTCACAGTAAGATACACACATCTTACTAGGCGAGCTAGCCACTTCTCCCCCTCTTTATTTCTCTTTGACTAGTGATGTCTCTCTTATTGTAATCTTGGGGTTGACAAAGACTTGAGTCACTGGGGGCTTTAGGATTGCTTTCTTCCTTTGATTTTAATAAGATTATCTTTTTTTTATGATCTCCCTTACCAAGAGTTTGCATCGAGTTCATACTCTTGCTAAAGTGGGGGCTAAATGTATCATTAAAAAATGGAAGCACTTCCATTTTGGACTAGTTTAGCCCTCTGAGTAAGTGGTTTGGGGTCATGTCAAACATATTGAATGGGTATCTGACTTGGATCTAGCTTTTCCCCCTATTCTGACCCATTTTCCACTTCTCTCTGACCTATTTTTGGCATCCTGATCTGCAGATTTGAAATTCTTGACCTCAGGGTCAAGGTTGACCTTGAACCTGACCTAGGTCAAGGTTGACCTCGACCCTGACTGATGTAGCACAATTCTTTCTCTACCCTCTCTTCTTCTAGGGTATCCTTAGGTCACTTCTTTGACCTATTAGGCTTCTAATCTGACCCTACTCTCCTTAGGATTCTTTTCTCAAGATCCTACTCCTTCAACTTGTGAACACCATCCAAGTAGAACCATAACTCTTCAAAACACCATCTAGGCTGTCAATAGCCCTTCTTGCTATATCTTTCCAAACTGATCCAAATGGATCCCAAACTCTTCAATATGGAGAGATAGTCTCCTAGGTAGTTTATTGGACCAATTCCAATGTCCAAAAACTCCTTTTGGATTGAAACCCTAAACGAGTTCCAAAAACCAAGCTAATTACACCCAAAAGAGGGCTACAAGCATTAGTCCTGATTAGGATCTTTTTCTACAATAACTTGTAAAACTTCTTAACAATTTCAAAAACTAAAAGTGGATAAAGATACCCTTTATCAATACACTAAATATTTTCTAGGTCTTGTTCCCCCAAAACATCTGTACAGTACCTCCTATAAACATGTCTAAAAATCAGGGTTTATAAGCAATTCTATCTGTCTGCACAAAAGAACTTGTTCTTGGGACATCAAACTTCTCTCCCAAACATCTCCTTCAATTTGGGACTCCTCCACACACCACACTACTTCTCCATAATCACCGATTGAAGAAATGAATGATTTTAATCATTCAAACTTTCTCTGCAACTTCTTGTGACCCCTAGCCATGCATCTCTAGCTCGCCTATGGAATCACCTTATAAATTGCTCTCATGATTTCTAGGGCCCCTCCTTTACTATACAGAATATACATGGGGTCACCTTCCAAATCCCAAAGGCCCATGCAAGTTCCATAGTGGGAAGTGGACTTATGCCCCTATTTGCACAAGATGCTTGATTCAGGCCAGCGACTAGACATAAACCAAAATAATTTACAAAAGCAACTAAATCTATGAAAAATGGAAAACTAACTCCACACATAATCTTAAAACATGCTACACTAACATAAACAAAAGCTACAGTAGATGATTAAATCCATCTTGATACCAAATGCTCAGAAAATACACAAACTACAACTGTTCTTGAATTATACAGTCCGTACACTTGCTGACACAATGAATCTAACCCTTCACAAAGGTCGAGGATAGCCTTAATTAGTTGACCAAGATACAAAATTACCAGTTTCAGAAAGTTATGTAACCAATTTCTCAAAGTTGCAACTTTGCAACAAATGTTGTCAATGTTGTCAATGACAACATTGACAACTTTTACATCTTTTTGGATTTTCTAACTATCCTTGGTCAAAACTCCACCGAACTTCACCAATTGCCTATCTAAGGTGTAATAAAAAATAAATAGGGCCTCAAGTCCCTTGTCCAATTTAACATTATAATGGAAAAACACCCCATTTGACCTAATGTGGACTTTCTTGCAAATAAGGTCTCCAAAGACCAATTAAGGCATCCTAACTTAACACACCACACACTGGGACTAACTTAACCCCCTTATTAATCTAGTGGTTTGGCAAGAACCACTACAAGCCAAAAACACTTAGGAACCCTAGGTCTTCCATTAGCCCTACCTAGGTGCTCCTGCACCATACTCCCCCCAAAAGGGAAAGTTATGGCACTCCTATGGACAATTTATCCTCTGAAATGCCCACCTTCTTGAAGTATGCCTCTGCAATCCATGAGGCCTCTGATTTTGATCTATCCTTCAACTGAATCAAGTGTTCCATGTACACTCTATGTCTTGTACTCTTCTTAACCCTGGAATCCATAACTTTGTCAACTACCAACTATGGCTTGGGAGGTAATACAGTAGCTCCAACATCACCACTAATTCCTTGACTACTGTGACTGATATCATCCATCTTCCCTCTAAACTAGATTAATTCTTGTACATTGAACATCGGAGAGATGCTCAAATCTAATGGTAAGTCTATCTTATAGGAATTAGCCCCATATTTGGCTAGGGTTTTGCAAGGTCCCACCCTTTTCATCTGAAGCTTGGTAGGGACACCTTTCTATAACCGAGATTTATTCAAATGAACCATCACATAGTCACCTACCTCAAACTGAATGTCTTTCCTCTTTTCATCAACTTTGGCTTTCAACTTTTGTTGACTATCTTGGATTGTCTTCTTGACTTGATCGTGTATCTCCTTCATAGTGTGGGTTAAGTCCTCTACATGCCAACTCTTGTACACCATGCCTCCAAGATCCCTAAGCTCACACACACCCCTTGGGTGCATCCCATAAACAATCTCAAATGGGCTTCTCCCTATAATTCTATTTTTACTGTCATTGTAGGCATATTCTTCTTGGGGAATGACCACATCCCAAGTCTGACCATACTTATTAGTTAGATACCTCAATAGGTTACCCAACACTCTATTGAACACCTCAGTTTGGCCATCAGTCTGAGGGTGGTAAGCTAAACCAAAAGAAAGATAGGTGCCCAATCTATTCCACAATGTCCTCCAAAAATGGCTCATGAATTTCACATCCCTATCTGATACTATGTTGATGGGAAGACCATGGATCCTCACAATCTCCTTAAATAACAAATAGGTAATATGGCTAGCATCATTAGTAGTCTTGCAGGGTATGAAATGACCCATCTTGCTAAATTTGTCCACCACTACATAAATATTGTCATACCCTTGCTTAGTTTTGGGTAGACATACTATAAAATCCATGCTCACGCACTCCCATGGGGGTGATCCCACAATAGTGGGTTACATTTTTTTTCCTAAACGGACAGTGAAGTCTACATTTTGAAAGAAACTTTCAGATTCAGATGCATATTGTCAATAAACCGCTTGAAATCTGAAGATAGATTAAACTAGAGTCTTTTAGGATTTTCTGTCTATATTCTATATATATATATATATATATATTGAATTGATCTTAATATTTTTTTTTTCCTCCCACTAAAATTGTCGTTGCTGAAAACGTCATTTTCAAAAAGTTACATTGAATTCATAGGGCATAACTTTTTTTCTAAAATAGATATCAATGTGCTTCTTTCAAATTTGGTTTTGTAACATCCATACGGAGGGCATGCAATTGGTTTGATGCCATTATCATGATTATTGCATATTTTATGAATGTTTGAAGTAGTGTAAACCATAATTTTGACATACATTGACTGCATAGCTTATAACTTGTGTATTTATCAAAATTCATTTTTTTTATAGAAAGTAGACTCGAAGCTGGAGGGCACTATTATTTTTCAATTTTTTTTAATTTTTTCTACTATTTTTCATTAAACGTAAAACTTGGAGGTTTATTTTTGATAAAAAACCTACATTTGATGCATGTCACAAAACATAGACCTAATGAATTCAAAAATTGTCAAATCTATATTTGTTAGAAAGCTAGTTCAGAGCACTTGTGCGATGCAAAAGGATGTCTCCATATTCTTCCATTTGAGTAGAGCACTTGAGCCCTAAAGCCATAAAAATTTCATATTTTTCTTAACCTCTGCAAATGGACATAATTTTCTTGGTTTCAATAGAAACTATTTAGTTTCAATCGAAACTACTTTCTATCAAAAGTAGTTTCATGATTTGGCATTTGTTAGTTATTTACTAAAGCACTTTCAATCAAAAGTTTCAAGTTTCAATAGAAATTCAAAGATAAATTTCGATAGAAACCTATGTTGGCCTATTAGGTGTCATTCTGGGTTCAGAACAATTACATATAAATAAATATATGTTTTTGTCATCTTATTAGTTTGAAAGTTTCAAAATTGTTCGCACTTTGGAAAAGGAAGACGATTTTGCAAATTGTGATGGGAAATTAAAAAAGAAGGCTAAATAAGAGTACATGCTATTATTCAGAAGTGACTGAACAAAGACTACGTGAAGAAGCTTAGGAAAGATATTATCATAAGAAACAAGGTGCATGTCTCTCTTGCTCTCTCCATATTTTAAGTTGATGATTATTACTTGTCTTAATGAAACATGTAAGCATGATATTGCAATATCCTAATTTGATAAAGAAGACCTAATTAGACCTATTACCTAACATAATTATACCTAAGACCCTAAACCCTAAACCTTACCTAATTAGACCTAAGACCCTAAACCCTAGAAATCCTATGTAATTAGACCTAGATAATTAGGACATAATTAGACCTAATTACATGACCTAATTAGATCCAATTAGACTCAATTAGGACCTAATTATAACCAATTAGATACAACTAGGATGTAATTAGATCCAATTAGATCCAATTAGGACCTAATTAGACCCTTTAGGGCCTAATTAGATCTAATTATGATCCAATTAGATCCAATTAGGAACTAATTACATCAAATTAAGACAATTACATCCAATTAGGACCTAATTAGATCCAATTACCCTTTAAGACCTAATTAGATCCAATTGGATCATCCAATTAGGATCCAATTAGACCCAATTTAGACCTAATTACATCCAATTAGGACCTAATTAGATCCAATTATCCTTTAGGACCTAATTATATCCAATTAGGATCCAATTAGACCCATTTAGGACCTAATTACATCTAATTAGGACAATTAGGACAATTAGATCTAATTGGACCTAATTAGATTCAATTAGATCCAAATTTAGGGTCCAATTAGATCCAAATTTAGGGTCCAATTAGGCTAATTAGATCCAATTAGAATGTATTGGGACCTAATTAGATCCAATTATACCCTTTAGTACACCTAACTAGACCCAATTAGACCTATTTGGACCTATAATAGGTTAAATATGACCCCTTAAGACCTCTTAAGACCCCATTAGACCCTTTAGGACATAATTAGGTCCAATTAGATCCAATTAGGACCCAATTAGACCCAATTCGGACCTAATTAGATCCAATTAGATCCCTTAAGACCCCTTAAGACCCCAATTAAACCCTTTAGGATCTAATTAGGTCCAGTTAGATCCAATTACGACCCAATTAGGACATAATTAGATCCAATTACATCCAATTAGGATAATTAGAATGTATTAGGACCTAATTGGATCCAATCATACCCTTTAGTCCACCTAATTAGGCCCAATTACACCTACTTGGACCTATGATAGGTTATATGACCCCTTAAGACCCCATTAGACACAATTCGACCCAATTAGACCCTTGATTATACATGTTAGACCTTATTGTACCTATTAGGACGCATTTATATCTAATTAGACCCTTTAGGACCTAATTAGACCCAATTAGATCCAATTAGGACCTAATTAGATCCAATTAGGATGTAATTAGGTCCAATTAGATCCAATTAGGACCTAATTAGACCCTTTATAACCTAATTAGATCCAATTACCCTTTAGGACCTAATTAGATCAAATTATATCCAATTAGGATCCAATTAGACCCAATTAGGACCTAATTACATCCAATTAGGAGAATTAGAACAGTTAGATCTCTGATTAGGACATAATTAGATCCAATTAGATCCAAATTTAGGACAATAAATATCCAATTAGGACAATTAGATCCAATTATAATGTATTAGGACCTAATTAGATCCAATTATACCCTTTAGTCCACCTAATTAGGCCCAATTAGACCTATTTGGACTGGTGTAGGAGCACACCTAGGCTAACCTCCATAGTTAGGATGTTTTGGCTTGTACTTGACATTGGCCAAGTCAAGATAGTTAGTTTTGTTTTTATACCTTAGAAGGTCATTGCAATGTGGGCTAGGTGATTTAGTCATTAGGACTAAGGTCACCAAATTAGCCATTGTTAGTAGTTTTAAAATTCTTAGTGTTAGGAGTTTGAGTTAGAGTCTTCAATGTGTCTTAAACACATTCATGATGTCATAGAGATGCCATAAGGTCATAAATGATCTTGGATCCTAGAAATGAAGAGGTTAAAGGTCCTAAAACTTAGGGAGGAGGCATAATGGCAAAGATGCTAAAAGTTGCTAAAGAGTTGCTATGACAACATTTGCAATTATTGCAAATGTTGCATGCAACCCAGTTATCTTTGGATCCCCTTATGAATAGGATGTGGGATATTGACTAATAGTCCCTAGAATAATGGAGATGGCATCTAATGTTACCAAGACTCAAATCTCAAAATGAGTCATTCATTGTAACAAGTTTTGCATATTGAATATAGCTCTGCAACTTTGTATTCAAAAAACCCAAGCATTTCATTGTGACAGTGCCATCTAATGGATTGAAAGCTTCAAAATAATTATTTTTTTGTGTTCATAGGATAGTTACAAGAATATTTCATTCAAAAACTTAGTTTTTTGGATTTATTCTAAGGTCTTAGTTAAATTGTTTTGTGCTTAGTGTGCTCACTGGTCCTGTCCTAACGAGTCAGTTGATTCATGGCTCCCCCATGAAATCTAGCCATGGGAAAAACCTAAGGATGGATGGATATGTTAGGGGAGTCATTAGTGTATACATTTTTAGGATCAGGAGTCTTAGGGAGATGGAGAGCTATTTTTACTACTAAGCCCTAGGCGAGCAGACAGTGCCCGGTTAGAGGTTCAGTGCTGAAGAATTGAAGATTTATTGTAGGGTAGATAAGCACTATACGGGCCAAGTATAGTTCTAGATAGGGTATGTTCATATCTTGACATAATATAAGGATTGATTTCATACCAATCCATGATACCAATTTTTGAGCAAGTTTTAAACTATGTTGCAAACAGTCCTAGAAATTAGGCCTATTAGCCCTATTGGACCTAGATTGTAGGAACCCTATGTACGGAGGGTCTAGGAGACTAAAACCTACAAAATAATTTGTAAAATGATAAAGGGTTTCTGAATGTGGGATTGTATTTTCAACTTCTTTGGGAAAGTTTTGAAATAATTGGGAAAAAGTCACTGTAAAAGGCTACAAGGAAATAAGCCCAATTAGGCCTCTTGGAGACTTAAGTTTGAACTCGACTAGTAAGAGCCATGAGATCCATCAAAATGGATTAAAATGGGAAAATATGCATGGATTATAACATTCTTAGAACCCCTACAATGAATCATTAATACTAGAGTGGAGTTGGCACTTAGATTCGTCTAAGTGTAGTAAAAGTGAAGATTTGAACTAACTAAAAGGTGTTAGTCTTTCAAGGTGAAGCACAAGGATTAAAACCCTTAGATAAGAGTTGGAATTGGAATTAGTTAATCATATAAACCAATCAGGACCTATAGGAGATTAGGTTCCTAGAAGAGACAAGCTAGGTCTCTTGGATGAAGTGCTAGCAATCCTTGGATCACTTACATCATAATGGTATCAGAGCTTGATTAAAGATTAGGCATGTGGTGGATGTTTCAGCCTACTAAATCAGTTAGAGATAATACACCATTGGGATCAGTAAAAGAAAAAACCATGGTGACTAACCCTAAGTTAGCCAAAAAGGTGGATGAGCAAGAAGAAGACAACAAGTTGTTAAGAGAAAGGTTGTCTCAAATGGAGCAACTCTTGGGAGAAGTCCAAGACAAAGCTGATAAGATGAAAGATAAGATAGATCAGAAAGAAGAAGAAGAAGCAAGAGAAAAGGGAGTGTATTTAGAAGAGGAAGCTCCAACCCCTAACCCTGTTAGTGACCAAGAGCCATTCTTGAAGGCTCTAAAGGCTTTAAATTGCAAATCTTTGGAGGGTGTACAAATTTTTAGTGGACAAATGGATCCAAATTCATTTGTGGATTGGATTGACAATATAGAGAACCATTTTGAATGTGATGGTATCATAGAGGCCCAAAATGTGAATGTGGCCAAGTCAAGATTGAGAGGATCAGCCCTCACATGGTTGAAGTTTGTTCAAATTGAAAGGGAGAAAGAAGGAAGGAGTCTTATAGTCACATGGAAGGGCATGGTGACTAAGTTCAAGCAGACTTACTTGCCTAATGATTATGAGGTTTAGCTGCATAGAAGAAGACATAACCTCAGATAGAAAGATTTGGGTGTCCAAGAATACACCGAAGAGTTCCAAAATTTGTGCTTAAAATCACAAGTGGTGGAGGATGAAAGCATCAAGCTAGCTAGATATTTGAATGGACTCAAGTGGTCTATTCAAGAATACATAAGTCTTGTGAACTTCAAAACCATTCACCAATGTTATCAAATGGCCTTGAAGATAGAGGAGAAAGGAAAAATAAAATAAGAGAAAACCTCCAAAGGAAGAGGTAGAGGAAGGGATAGTAGAGGATAAAGTGGTGGCTATGGTGGAAGGAGTTCAAAATCAAGGACACAAGGAGAATTCAAGTATACTTAGTAGCAAGAGGGAAGTTCTAGTAGAGGTGGTAGAGGAAGGAACTCAAATTTCAGAGGAAGAGGAAATTCCTTTGCCAATATGAAATGTTATCATTGCAACCAATTGGGATACCCTGCCTATAGGTGTCCAGAGAAGGGTAGTACTTCTTAAGGAGGTAACAAGAGGACTAACTTAGTTCATGAAGAGAAAAATGCAGCAGAGACACACTTTGAGGTACCACTGAATTCAAAAGAAGGTGAGAACCTCATGATGAGGAGAACATTGATCAAGAAGCCAGTTAGAGAAGAACCAAGCCAAAGGAGGTCCCTATTTAGAATCAAATGCAAGGTGATGGGAAAAGTATGTAGAGTCATCATTGACTCAGGGTCTACTGAAAAAATTGTGTCAGAGGAAGTAGTCAGCAAGTTAGGCATGACAAGGATACCCCACACCCATCCTTAGAAGGTCACATGGCTCAATAAGGGACATCATGTCTTAGTCAATGAGAAAGCTTGGGTGGAGTTATCTATAGGGAGATATAAGGAAAAGGTTCTATGTGATGTGCTTCCCATGGATGCATGTCACTTGCTCCTAGGCAGACCATGGAAATTTGACCACCAAGCTATCTATTATGGAGTGAATAACTCCTATACATTCAAGAAGGATAAAGTAACTTTCAAAATCCAATCATTGTTAGAGGATGTAGATGTAAAGACAATAGGTTCTAATGTGTTCATGGTGGGTGAAAAATAATTCATAGAAGCCATGTAAGAAGGAGAAGGATTTGGCTATGCATTAGTGCTAAGGCCAAGAGAAAATAATGAAGAAAAAGGGGACAAGAAACCAGAGTTACCTAAGGAGATACAAAGCATGTTGCAGATTTATGAAGGCATAGTAAGTGATGGACAACCATCAACATTACCCACTTAAAGAACCTTAATTCATAGGATAGACTTCATACCCGGAGCTACCCTACCTAATAAGATAGCTTACAAGATGGCCCCTCAACAAAATGAGGAGACTGCTAGGAAAATAGAAGAACTCCTTAACCAAGGCCTTATCAAGAAAAGAATTAGCCCTTGTGCAGTACACACTATCCTAGCACCAAATAAAGGAGGAACATGGAGGCTTTGTACTGATTCAAGAGCCATAAATAGGATAACCACTAGGTATAGATTCCCCATACCTAGGATTGAGGACCTAATGGATTATCTAGGTGAAGCCAAGTATTATAACAAGATAGACTTGAAGAGTGGGTATCACCAAATTAAGATACATGAGGGAGATGAATGGAAGACAGCCTTCAAAACCAATGAAGGTTTGTGTGAATGGCTTGTCATTCCATTTGGACTATCTAATGCCCCCTCTACATTCATGAGGCTCATGAATGAAGTCCTCAAATAATGCATTAGAAAATTTGTAGTAGTATATCTTGATGATATACTGATTTAAAGTAGGACAAGAGAGGAGCATCTTCAACACCTTGAGACTATCTTCAAGAAGCTGCATGAAGAGAAGTTGATGATCAACTTGGAGAAATGTGAGTTCATCAAAATAGAGTTGGTGTACCTTGGGTTTGTTCTCTCTCATGGAAATATGAAAATGGACAAAAGTAAAGTGGAAGCCATTATGAATTGGCCTACTCCAAGGACAGCAATAGAGGTAATAAGTTTTCATGGCCTTGCTCAGTATTATAGGAAGTTTATAAGGTAGTTTAGTGCTATTTGTGCTCCTATGTTGGACACAATCAAAGGAGGAATGAAGAATAAGTTCATATGGAATGAACAAGCCACTAAGAGCTTTGAGTTATTGAAAGAAAAGATTGCTACCCAACCTGTCTTAGTCTTGCCAAGCTTTGAGAAGCTTTTCACCATTAAGTGTGATGCAAGCAATGTGGCTATTGGAGTTGTCCTAAGCCAAGAGGGCACCCTAATGGCATTTCATTCAGAAAAGTTGAGTGAAGCCAAGAGGATGTACTCTTCCTATGACCTTGAAATTTATGCATTGGTTTAGGATTTAAGGAAATGGAGATGCTATTTACTCCCCAAGGAGTTCATAGTCCACTCAGATAATCAAGCTTTAAGTTTCTTTAATTCACAAGAAAAGTTAAGTCACAAGCACATGAAGTGGGTTGAGTACCTACAAGCTTATACCTTTAATATCAAACACACGAAAGGTGTCCTCAATAAAGTGGTAGATGCATTATCTAGAAGAGATCTCACAATTCAGGAAATTTAGTTGAAGAGCATGGGGATAGATCACTTCAAGGATCTATATGTTGATGATGAAGATTTTGCAGACATTTACAAGGTATGTGTTGAATACAAGAATCATTTTCATAGAAAGTATGTTGAATACACTTTGCAAAGCAACCTTTTGTTTAAGGAAAATCAGTTATGTGTCCCTAGAGGGTCTATTAGGGAGAACTTAATCCAAGAAAAGCACAATGGTGCATTGAGTGGTCACTTTGGGATCACTAAGGCCCAAGAACTTGTCCAAAGGTTCTACTATTCACCGAGATTGAATCTTGATGTTAGGAGGTATGTAGAAAGTTGTATTGTATGTCAAAGAGAAAAAGGTACTTCTTCAAATGTAGGCCTTTAGCAGCCACTACATATTCCCACTAGGCCATGGGAATGCTTGAGCATGGATTTTGTAGTTGGGTTACCCAAGACAAAACAAGGCATGGATAGTGTTTATGTAGTTGTGGAAAGATTCAGCAAGATGACTCACTTTGTGCCATGAAAAACCACTAATGATGCCAGCCAAATAGCCTCTCTCTTCTTCAAAGAGATAGTAAGAATCCATGGGTTACCTATGAGCATTGTGTTAGATAGAGACACTAAATTTATGAGTCTTTTTTGGAAGACTCTTTGGCAAAGGTTAGGCACTAATTTATCCTTTAGGTCTGCATAGCATCCCCAAACTGATGGTCAAACTGAAGTGGTGAATAGGAGCCTTGGAAATATATTAAGGTGCTTGACCAAGGAATATGGTCAACAATGGGATCAGTTGATTAGGCAAGCTGAGTATGCTTATAATGACACCATCAATCAGTCAATAGGGAAGAGCCCCTTTGAGATAGTATATGGATTGCATCCTAGAGGAGTCTATGAGATGAGAGACTCGAAGGATGGAGTAAAGGGAAGTGGATATGCAGATGATTTTGCTTATGCAATGCAGGAGATACATGATACAGTCAGGAAGACTTTGACAGAGAACACCTTGAAACATAAAAACAAGGTTTATGAGAGTAGAAGAACAATTCAGTTCAATGTGGGTGACTTGGTCATGGTGCATCTTAACAAATCAAGACTTCAAAAGGGATTCCCTCACAAGTTGTAGATGAGAAGGATAGGTCCCTGTCCTATCTTAGCTAAGTATGGTGATAATGCATTCAGAGTTGAGCTCCTGGAAGATAGTGGGTTGTCACCTATTTTTAATATTGCAGACTTAGTCCATTACAAAGGACCACAGAAAGACATGGATCAGAGTCTCAATTAAGTGATCAGAGATGTGTAAGATCTCCAATTACCCCCTGCTATAGTCACAGGAGCTGACAGTGTATCGGATACTAGAGTCTACAAATAGACTAGAACCAAAGAATACAAAGAACACTTGATAAAGAAGCATGGTCAAACCAATGTTGATGTAGTATGGGTAAAGGAATCAAAGTTCAAGAAGATGGGGATTGATCCAAGCATCCTCAATCCAAGGGTGGATTGAACTTTTTTTTTGGGGGAGGATGGTGTAAGAGCACACCTAGGCTAACCTCCATAGTTAGGATGTTTTGGCTTGTACTTAACATTGGCCAAGTCAAGATAGTTATTTTTGTTTTTATACCTTATAAGGTCATTTCAATGTGGGCTAAGTGAGTTAGTCATTAGGACTAAGGTCACCAAATTAGCCATTATTAGTAGTTTTAAAATTCTTAGTGTTAGGAGTTTGAAATAGAGTCTTCAATGTGTCTTAAACACATTCATGATGTCATAGCAATTTCATAAGGTCATAAATGATCTTGGATCCTTGAAATGAAGAGGTTATAGGTCCTAAAACTTAGGGAGGAGGCATAGTGGCAAAGATACCAAAAGCTGCTAAAAAGTTGTTATAACAACATTTGCAATTATTGCAAATGTTGCATGCAACATGGTTATCTTTGGATCCCCTTATGAATAGGAAGTGGGATATTGACTAACAATACCTAGAATCATGGATATGGCATCTAATTTTACCCAAGACTTGAATCTTGAAATGATTCATTCATTGTAACAAGTTTTGCATATTGAATATAGCTATGCAACTCTGTATTCAGAAAACTCGATCATTTCATTGTGACAGTGCCATCTAATGGATTTAAAGATTAAAACTAATGACTTTTTTGTGCTCATAGGATAGTTACAAGCATATTTCATTCAATAAGTTAGTATTTTTGAGTTAGTCTAAGGTCTTATCTAAATTTTTTTGTGTTTAGTGTGCTCATTGGTCATGTCCTGACCAGTCAGTCGATTCATGGCTCCCCCATGAAATCTACCCATGGGAAACACCTAAGGATGGATGGATATGTTAGGGGAGTTAGTAGTGTATAAATTTTTAGGATTAGGATTCTTAGGAAGATGGAGAGCTATTTTTACTACTAAGCCCTAGGTGAGCAGACAGTGTCTAGTTAGAGGTTTAGTGTTGAAGAATTGAAGATTTCTTGTAGGGTAGAGAAGTACTGTACAGGCCAAGTAAAGATCCAGATAGGGTATGGTCATATCTTGACATAATATAAGGATTGATTTCATACCAATCCATGATACCAATTTTTGAGCAAGTTTTAAACTATGTTGCAGACAGTCCTAGAAATTACGCCTATTAACCCTATTGGACCTAGATTATAGGAACCCTATGTACAGAGGGTCTAGGAGACTAAAACCTACAAAATACTTTGTAAAATGATAAAGGGTGTCTTAATGTGGGATTGGATTTTCAACTTCTTTGGGAAAGTTTTGAAAGAATTGGGAAAAAGTCACTGTAAAAGGCTACAAGGAAATAAGCCCAATTAGGCCTCTTGGAGACTTAAGTTTGAACTCAATGTTGGAATTATATTGAGATAATTTGTACTAAGAGGGGAGGGGTGAATCAGTACCTCTAAAAAATTTCTTGATTAGCCCATTAACCCTTTGTCATCAGTTTGTAAAATAACTTATCTAACTATTCATCTTTCTTTATGCTTATGAAATCATATCATACATTCCATTTGATATGTAACAGTAAAAGAAACATACGTGAAATAGATAACACATAACACAAGATATGGTATCATAGAAAACTCCTGTTAAGGAAGCAAAAACTACGGTGGGGATTGTTACCCACAAACTTCACTATCTGCAGATAAGAAGAGTCGGTTAAGGCTTACAATTTTGGTCACTTCTGATGACCTACCCTGTTAGGAGTATTACAGTGGAGACCTGTTAAGATCTACTTCATTTGAAGCTTTCACCAACACTGTTAAGTGTGCACTCTATTAAGAGATTTACAAAGGACGGTTAAGTCCACCTTCTACAAAAGGATTTTAGATGTGATGCACTTGTTAAAATGCAACTACATAGGTCTTTGATCTGATGGATTGTGCAATCTAATATTGCTGATAACAGATCCTATTAAGCTCCAAACTACTATTAATCATCCTTCCATGATTGAGTATTACCTTTATCTTCTCATTGGTAGCCTGTGTGTGTTCTTGATAACTGATGTGCTCTATTTCTTCTCTTTGCATGAGTTCAGCCTTCTACTCCTTAGATGCTCTTCATGGCTATCAATTATGAAGAACTCATGTACTCACAATTGAGTACAAACATCTATTTATACTAATCTAGGCTCAATTCTTGATTCATGCAACGTGGATTAACTCTAGATCCAAGTTATACAACTTGATCTTGATCTGTAGTTAGATATGCTTTAAATCCATTAGGATGCTTTAAAGCATTTAAATAAAGTGTGCATGACCGTTAAAAACAGAAAACAATTCTACAAAATAGAATAACTTTGCTTTATCCGCCGTGTATAAATCAGATCCACAAATTGTGGCGTTTCTGACTGTCGGTTCTAACGGTTGGTGTTCTTGGTCACCGGTGTTCCTTTCTTGAACATTTCATTGGGTGTGCTTGTCTGTCCTTGTTGGGTTTCTCTGGAAAACTGTGTCGTCGGTAATGCTTGTCTTTGCCTGTCAACTTTATACTTAGAGTTTTCTCAAAAATCTAGGTTCCGTTGGGTATGTGGTGCAGGAGCACCTATTATTTGGATGTCTCAAGGAGAATTTAATATTTCACATTTTCTATAATATGGTTTCATTATTATGTAATGTCCTAAATAATATTTGGAACCCATTCAAACCATTTTGTAAGGCTATTAAAGCCATTAAAATCATAGTGACCTATAAGGTTATGATAAAGTCTAACATGGTAAAACAAATCAAACATATCCAAATATAGTGGAATTGATTTAATTAGAGTATTTAAAATATTTGAATCATATTTTAAAAGGTTTAGTGAAGGTTTGAGGATATTTGAACAATAATTGTAAAAGTTGTTCAAAAGTTGTCAAAATTATAATGACAACTTTTACAACTTGGTGACAACTTTTTAAAAATTTGTTAAAAGTTGTTAATGGGTAGTTTTAAGTTGGTTGTATGGTTTATTATGATTCCAAATTATATAAATTTGGTCTCCAAAACACGAAATGGTATGTTGGAGGAGTTTGAAGAAGAATTTGGAATGGAAGAAAACTTGTTTTTGATGTAAAATATTTCAGTTTTCTGATTATTTTTCCTGCAAATTCTCTGATGTTTTGATAAATGAAAAATCATTTGAAATGATACAGACCTGAAAATTACTTTTTTATAAATTTATAAGAGTTATCTTTCTTTTGGTTTTGGTTTTTTTTTATTTTCATTACGTTTTGTGGAAGTTATAGCCGTTTTGGTACAGACTGGTTGAATTCTGTCATAACATGAGCAACTTTGGAAAAAATGCAATAACTTTTGTTTCATTGCTTGGATTGGGCTATA
>MU226715.1:1408963-1435677 GCA_018584345.1 Thuja plicata | reverse complement strand
AAAATGATAACACATCTACAGTGTGTTGGTTTTGACATCTTTGAGATAGCCACACAAGAAGTTGTTATTCCCTCTCTAAAAGACCTTGCAAGAGATGATGCTACTAGTAAACAAAAGGATACATTCATAGCTAATACAGTTTCCAAAGAAGCCCTTATAAGTGCACTATCTAATAGTGAATTCTCTGAGATCAAGAAAGTAGACAAGGCATACAGAATATGGAAGTATTTAGAAGACATGTTTGAAGGAGATATCCAAGCAAAGAATGCGCGTAGGAAGACATGGAAAAAGAAATACAACAATATGGAGATGTTACCTAAAGAGAACATCAGAGCCTACAATCAGAGGATAAATGAAGCAATTTCTAGAATCAGAAACAGTGGTGGAGAAATTTTAGAAGAAGACATAATGGACAAACTCATGACTACATTGACAGCTGACTATGAGAGAAAGATCAATATTCTAGATGAAACCATGCAATTTTCAAAAGACTTCAAGAGAGACTTTGATCAGTAAAATATCTGCATTTGAAATATCAAGATTGAAGACTGAACCCAAAAGTGAAACATCCTTCAAAGCATCAATACATGGTAAGAAAACTTTACACACTTCTAATGAGAAAGAAGAATTTGATGAAGAACTATAAGAAATTATTGCCATGATTTCTAAAAGATAAAAGAAAGGCAAAGGAAAGTATGAAGGACAACTTCCATTCAAATGTTTCTCATGTAACAATATTGGTCACTTTGTACCCAAGTGTCCCATAAGAGTCACAAAGTTCAAATTTGATTACAAATCTAAATATAGAAAGGAATGCTACCATGCTAAAGAAGGTGTAACAGATGAAAATTCAGGAGAGGATGAAATTGGATTCATTGCCCTTAAAGACATGGAAAAATTTCTTGAGGAAATGGACATTGAAGATGAAAATGAAGAACAGGAGTTAGCCCTAATTTCCAAAGCAGACATCAGAACTAAATGGATCATTGACATTGGATGCTCTCACCACATGACAGGTGATAAAGACAGATTTTTTCATTTGGACAAGTACAAAGGTGGTATGGTTAGATTTGGAGATAACACTCCTAAACCTATCATAGGCAGAGGATCTATCACCCTGGATGGAAAGAACAAGACAAATGATGTTCTGTATGTTGATGAATTACATCACAACTTACCAAGTGTTGGACAACTACTTGAAAAAGGTTATCATTTTTAATTCAAAGACAACAAATTCATTATTAACAAAAAAGAAGGTGACATGATTGCATCTGGTTCAAAAACAAAAGGTAATGTTTTTCAGCTCAATTCAGATGTAAGTTGTTTTGTTGCAAAAGTGGATGACAGTTGGTTATGGCACAAGAGACTCTGTCATATCAATTTTGACAATATAGTAAAGATAAGAAATGTCAAGACAGTTAGAGACCTTCCAAGTATTGCAAGACTAGTTGACACAATGTGCAAAGAATGTGTTATGGAAAAGCATGTAAGGATCTCTTTCAAAAGCAAGCAGAACTCAACTGAGAACAAGTTAGGCCTAGTGCATATAGATTTATGTGGTCCTACTCAAACTAGATCATACTATGGAGAAAGGTATTTCATTTTGTTTTTTGATGATTTTTAAGAATGATGTGGGTTGCGTTCTTAAAAGAAAAGTCTAAAGCCTTTGAGAAATTCAAAATATTCAAAGCTAAAGTTGAAAATGAATCTGGATTAAAACTAAATTTTTTGAGATCAGATAGAGGAGAATTCACCTCTGACCAATTTTATGACTACTATGAAGAACATAGAATCAAAAGACAGTTGAGTGCACCCAGAACCCCTCAGTAGAATGGGATTACAGAAAGAAGGAACAGGATCATACTTGATACAGTACACACTATGATGATTGAAGGAAAAGTTGTGCACACCTATTGGAGAGATGCAATCAATACAACAATCTATACTATCAATAGAACACAACTAAGACATGGCGCATATAAGACACCTTAGGAACTTTGGTTTGGTAATGTACCTACAGTAAAATACTTCAGAATCTTTGGCAGCAAGTGTTACATCAAAAGAGATGATGGTGTTGGTAAGTTTGATACTAGAAGCGATGAAGGTATTTTCCTTGGTTACTCTACTAAAAGAAAAGCATATAGATGTTTCAATTTGAGATTAAAGAAGATAATTGAAAGTACTTATGTAAAGATTGATGAGAAGTTCATGGTTCAAGAAAGGTACTATGAATATGCACCTATGATTGAAGATGAATACAAGCCCAGCAACAAAGAAACTGTTATAGAAGAAATATTTGATTGTATTGATGTATCATGCAATGACCCTGAATCAAGCAAAGAAGAATCACAGATTACAGAGGAGGATATCACACCCAAAGTTTCAAAATTCACATCTAGGTACCATTCAAAAGATGATATCATTGGAGATCAGAGCAGCAGTGTTTTGACTAGATCTAAAGAAAAAAGTTTAACAGTGGATGAAGAGGTATGTTTACTTTCACAGATTGAACCTTTAAGTGTTGAAGATGCTTGCAAGGATTCTGATTGGCAGAAAGAAATGGAAGAAGAATTAGATCAAATAATAAAAAATGACACATGGGAATTGGTTCCAAGACCTAGTGACAAAAATGTGATTGGAACAAAGTTGGTATTCAGGAATAAGAAGAATGAAGATGGTACAGTGGTCAGAAACAAAGAAAGACTGGTATGTAAAGGATATGCACAAGTGGAAGGGATAGATTACACTGACACATTTTCCCCTGTGAGAAGACTACAAGCCATTACGTTATTTTTTGCTTATGCAACATTCAAAGATTTTAAAGTATATCAAATGGATGTCAAATCAGATTTTCTGAATGGTGACTTGAAGGAAGAATTGTACATAGAAAAACCTTAAGGATTTAATCTATCAGATAAACCAGACATGGTATGCAGATTGAAGAAAGCACTCTATGGACTTAAATAGGCCCCAAGAGCTTGTTATGAGAGACTAGATGGTTATCTTACCAAGATTGGATTCAAGAAAGGAGTAGCATATTGCAACTTATTCATAAGAGAGACACCTGATGGATTATTACTTGTTTCAATATTTGTTGATGACATTATCTTTAGAGGTAATGACAAGCTTAGTGTAGAATTTGCAAAAGAAATGCAGAATGAATTTGAAATGAGCATGATTGGTCCTATAAAATATTTTTTGGGATTGAATGTAAAATAGACAGATAAAGGAACATTCATAAATCAGTCCAAATATGTGAAGGAAATATTGAAGACTTTCAAGATGGAAGACTATAAGCTAGTATGCACTCCTATGATAATAGGAAGCAATCTTTCTAAAGAGGATGATCCCACAGTAGTTGACAAGACATTATACAAATCTATGATTGGAAAACTTATATATCTTACTCAATCTAGACCAGACATATCTAATGTAGTTGGCATTGTTGGTAGATTTGCAGCTAAACCCAAGCATAATTGCCTAATGGCAATAAAGAGGATATTCAGATATCTAAAGGGAACTATAGACTATGGTTTATGGTATCCTAAATCAAAGAGTGTAAAACTTCATGTATATACAGATGCAGATTGGGTAGGTTGTATTGATGAAAGGAAGAGTACTTCTGGAGGAGCAGTATTTCTTGGAGATAGGTTAGTTTCTTAGATAAGCAAGAAGCAAAATTGTATCTCTCAGTCACCAGCAAAAGTTGAATATGTTGCAGCAGCATTGAATTGTTCAACAATGGTTTGGATCAAGAAGATGGTTAAATATTTTGGTATTCAGGTTGATTATCCTATTTTTATTCACTATGATAACAACCGTACTATCAACATGTCCAAGAACCCTGTGATGCATGCAAAGACAAAACACATTGAGATCAAATACCATTTTCTTCTAGAGAAAAAGTTGCAGATAATGAAGTAAAATTGGACTATGTAAGCACTAAAGAACAATTGGCAGATATTTTCACAAAGCCTTTATCAAAAGATACTTTTGATTATCTCAGGGAGAAGTTGGGAATAATTCCCTTTCCTAAGTCTGATTAGATAAAGCAGCAAGTACATCAGTCCATGGTGACTGATGAATGGTTGACTACTCTATTTCTAGAGTAGTACCTGTGCCTAATTTTTTATGGTGCCCTTTGCCATTGATGTCAAAGGGGGAGTATGTAGTAAGGGGGAGAATATACTCTGGGGGAGTATATAATCATGTAACTTAAAAACACATATAGAAGAGCTGCAGCAGTGTAGAGGAATATTTGATGAGGATATTGAGAAGATTGTAAAAAGAAAGAGGACACCATGTGTTGAAGATGTTTTTAATATCATATGTTTCCATCAATGTCAAAGGGGGAGATTGTTGGAGATTTACTTCTGGCAGCTAGTAGTTTGTATGTTTGTCATTGATGACAACATATAATATACAACAGTGTTCTATATGTACTTATCAGTATGATAATATTAACCTTTGCACGGTTATATTCATGTTGTAGACATGTTTTTGATGCTTTGTTCATACACGCAGAATCAGGTTTGATGTTTCAGTTGTGTTTTGCAATTATGTTAGTGGCAGTTACAGTTTCTGAAGTTTATCTGTATAGAGCCAACGTATTTGCATTGGTTCTTGAGTTGCGTTTATCTTTGAGATATGTGTGTTTTTATTCAAGATTAGTGATGAGTTTAAGATAGTTATCTAAAGGTGCCAAAAGTGTTTTAACAAGATTGCAATGTTAGAGTTAATTTGGTGAAGCCGACTTTGTGAAGCGTCGCATCTATTTAGTTTATATTGCACGGTTTTAATAATGCTTGCGTGATTATTTTAGCCGACAAGGATGTTATGAAGATTTGCCAAACAGGTCCCATGATCTCATACTTTGAGGAAGATACTTATAGTAGTTCATTTTGTGAACACTAAGTGTGAATGATAAGATATGTGATAGAACAAGTACATAATAGACTATCAGTTACATTTCATTCATCAAGGATCTATGTGAAGAAGCAGTGGAAGATTAAAATACATCCGAACTGATCAAGACAGTAGGTCTACTCTACAGTTCATCATCAAATATCGTTCATATTTGTTCTATAGAAGGTTGTAGCCTTCACCATTAAAGTAGTGAGCTTTTGGACACTGAGTCCTCACCCTTAACAGGGTTATTTGTAAAAGACTCCTAACAGGGTCAAACCCTTAACCAGGTCACTATACTTATCGCATTATAAAGAACAACTCCTAACAGGGTTGCAAGATATTCTAACATGGATTATTATAAACAAGTATAGTTCATTGTGGGTGCTAATTCTGACCAGGGTTTTTACCATTTGTTTTCACCGTAACCAAATTGTGGTGTTATCTATTGTGTTATCTGAATGTGCATTTACTTTATTGTATTCTAGAGTTAATAGAAAAAAGAATTAAGATAACTGATTCACCCCCCCCTCTCAGTTATCCTTTGGGACTATTCTAACATATACATTCATATATACATATATACACATATACATGTGCATATATACAAACAATGTATATAAAAAACAATATAAATTATATATAAAAATAGTATATATTAAAAAAAATTTAAAAAATGTAAATGAAAATGTGGAAAACTTGTGAACATGATGCTTGAAATTTTAGAAGCCCCACAGAGTTTCAACCCATCCAAAACAATGCTTTTCACTATTTCGGCGGGTTGTATATACCGCAAAAATTAGACCTAACATACTTTCGATCGAAAGTAGGTAAGTACTTTCGATTGAAAGTACTTAACTACTTTCGATCGAAAGTAAAAAGTACTTTTGATTGAAAGTAACTTACGATTGAAAGTACCCATTTTTGATACTTTTGATCGTAAGTTACTCACTTTTGATTGAAAGTATTTTCCTGTTCCGATCAAAAGTATGATTGTTTTTTTCATGGGCTACGCTTTTCGGGGTGAAATCCTTCCTCCTAAAAAGTTTAGCCCACTATTGTGGGATCACCCATGGCCAGTTTGGGACTGGTAAAGGCTGATATAAGCCTGCATTACTGAATCCTCCTTTGGTTATCATGCATACAACACACTGCTCCACATACTTGGTAACATCTTTTACCAACTTTGGTCAATGGTAGAACCTTTGCACAAGCTCCACGATTTTGTTCATCCCAAACTGACCACTTAAACATCCATTGTGTTTCTCTTGTATGAGATTCATTCTCATAGAGCCTATTGGCACACATAACTGGTTACCCCTGAATAACAGTCCATTTTGCAAAGTAAACTATGAGAACTTGCTATGGAAATGATTTTAAAAGTCAACACACACCTTGTATGCTTCCCCAAAGTCCTCATCTTCCTTGTAGAGATCTCTAAAACTATGAATGTCAATACTATTCAATCAGACTTCCTGGACTATCAGAAACCTCCTGCTTATTGCATCTGCAACCTTATTGAGATGCCCTTTCTTGTGCTTTATTGTAAAGGTAAATACTTGTAAATACTCCATCCATTTCAAATGCCTATTTCATAGTTTTTCCTGAGTATTAATGTAACTAACGTCCTGGTTGTCAGTGAACACCACAAATTCTTTGGGCAACAAATAGTGCCTCCATTTTCTAAGGGATTGAACTAAAGCATATAGTTCTAAGTCATAATAAGAGTATTTATTCTTAGCCTCATTCAATTTCTCACTAAAGAAGGCAATTTTCCTACCCTCTTGACTCAGTACACCCCCTACTGCTATTCCACTAGCATCACACTCAATAGTGAACAATTTCTCAAAGCTTGGCAATTGTAGGATGGGTTGAGTGGCTACTTTCTTTTTCAACAACTCAAAATATTTCTCTGCTTCTAAGGTCCACCTAAACTTAGCTTTGACCCCACCCGTAATGGTATCCAATAAAGGAGCACAAATACCACTAAAGTTCCTGATAATGTTTCTATAAAACTGTGATAAGCCATGGAAACTTCTTACCTTAGTGGCTTTCGTAGGTGGAGGCCAATTTTAGGATAGCTGCCACTTTGTCTTGGTCCATCTTCAAAGACCCTTTGGACACTACAAAGCCCAAATAGACTATTTCTTTCTTGAAGAACTCACACTTTTCAAGGTTGATAGCCAATTTCTCTTCATGCAATCTCTGTAACACTGCTTCTACATGCCTGATATGCTCCTCCTTTGTCTCGCTAAATATCAGTATATCATCCAAATATACAACTACAAACTTCCCTGTGAAGTCCTTGAGCACTTCATTCATGAGCCTCATGAATGTTCTCAAAGCATTTGAGAGACCAAATTTCATTACAATCCATTCATATAAGTCATATGTGGTCTTGAATGTTTTTTTCCATTCATCCCCTTCTTTCACCCTGAATTGGTGATAACCACTCTTTAAATCCAACTTGGTAAAGTACATTGCCCCTCCAAGGCAATCCATGAGATCCTCAATCCTAGGTATGGGTAACCTATACCTTATTGTGATTTTGTTTATAGCACTTGAATCTATGTAAATTCTCCATTTTCCTCCCTTCTTGGATGCCAACACAACTGTGACTACACATGGGCTTATACTCTTCTTGATCAAGCCTTGATCCAAGAGTTCTTGCACTTGCCTTGCCACTTCCAAATTCTGATCAGGGGTTAACTTGTATGCTACCTTGTTAGGCAAAGATGCACCAGGGACAAAGTCTATCTGATGACTTACTACCCTTCTAGGAGGTAAGGTAGCAGGAGTGCCATCACTCACTATGTCTTTATACTTCTCAAGAAATGTTTGTATCTTTGATGGCAATGGCTCTTGACTATTTTTTCTTCCTCCTTAGGTCTGATCACAATAGCATACCCTTCTTTTTCATCATCCGTGAGATCCCTCACAAACTCCTTTCCACTACAGAATGTAACATTAGTATTCTTGGACTGTGGCTCTTCATCTTCTAGCAAAGACTGAATCTTTAAAGTTTTTCCTCCTTTCTTGAAAGTAATGGAATTATCCTTCCCATCATATATTTCCCCATTGTCAAATTTCCAAGGCCTTCCTGACAGCAAATGGCAAGCATCCATTGGTAGGATGTCACACAAAAGTTTATCCTTATACCCTACTATGGAGAATTCCACCCATGTCTGCTAATCAATAGTTTATGAGACTGTTTGACAGGGTTTTCAGTAGATTCTTTTTGGAGGTATGTATTTTATTCCATTATCCTTTGCAAATATTTCCATATTTACATTCCTTATCATAATAATTAAATGTAAGTGGTTAATAGAGACATAGGGTATCTTTTATGTGCAAATCATCCATACCCATACCCCTATCTAAAAATATACATTTTCCCACCTTACAGTACCTGATATCGACATTGATCAAAATGCTACAATAATTGATGAATTAGCAGTTCTTACCAACACCATCACATCATAGAATGTAGATGCAGAGAAGGCAATAGAAGGGCATGCAGAGAAAAAGTGCCAATACAAATTAACAGAGAAAATCGGGCAAGAACTGACAGAGAAGTTGAGAACAAGGTAAAGTTGTCTGAACTGGTCAATACATTGGAACCAATTATTTTAGAAGTTATAACCTTAATTCAAAAGTTATGCACCATAGAGAAATTCACTAAGGATGGTAGTGAAAAGATTGCAAATATAGATGCAGATCTAAATGCTAATGCACAAGGTCTTACAACCAATGAAAATGCATTCAATTTGCATTATGACAAGATTATGGAAGCAAAAAGGTTAAGACTTGAGATTCAAGAGGCATAATCCAAATTCATAGATGAGGTAACTGAGCTATAGGCTCTAATTCTACCAAATCTCACATTACTGCAAAAACATATGACTTTGGCAAGAACATTGATTGCCACCCCAAAAATGTATGTAATAGAAAACATATATGATATGGATGCAAGAATCACCTTGGAAATCATGCCCCTTGAGAACCTAAAAGAACAATGGGAGAAGCAAATGAAGGACATTCAACAATCCCATTACCACATTTTTGACAAGTTGTAAGTATGACACCTTTGTCATTATTATAAAAAAAGGGGGGAATTGATATGATAAAAGGGGAAATGATTTGGTTTGATAAGTTGAAAGGGGGAAATATATGTATAAAGGCAAGTGTATATACATGCACATATACTATACTGAGTCATACACATAGGGGGAGTCATATTGACAAGGTAAAATACATGGTGTATATAATAAACATTTTAGTTTTGCACATATCAGTTTTTTGATACTAATGTCAAAGGGGGAGATTGATGATCATATTTTGTCATTAGTATACAAAGGAAACAATTTATGAACCATCGGTAACATGATCACTAAAACACAGGTTATAGTGCAACCTGACACAACAATTTACAGAGGTCACCAACACTGCTAAGTGCACTATCACCAACATAATGGTTACAATGTAAACTGGCAACACAACCTACAGAGGAAACCGACAGACAAGTTCACAGTTAACACTGACAATCAGTCTACAGAGAAAATCGAGAAGCAAAATGTCTATAGAGGCATCACCGGGTAAAGACTATAGAGAGAACCGAGCACCAGTCTACTGAGAGACAACTTTATTCTGAGAAATGTGGATCTGACTTACATGTCAGATAAAACACTTAAGTTTTATATTTAGCTTTAAAGCTTATCTTTAAAACCATTTCTTGAGAGAAAAGTAAAGCACATGTAATTGTTTTAATCAGTCTAATTGATTGTAAACATGCAAACTAGGAGATCAAGGTCAAGTTGTAAACCTTCAATCATAAAGTTATCATTGTAAAGCGTGAAACTAGAATAGGTCAATCCAATGTATAAATAGATGTGTAATCAATCAGAACATGTGTGTGTAATGATGATTATAGCTGAAGAACACATCTAAGAATCAGACAAAGAGTTTTATGCAAAAGGACAAAAAAAGATGAAATCAGTTATCAAGAACAAGATTCAAGACTACTGAGTAGAACAAAGGTATTAATCAATCACTATAGGTGATACATTATACATGTGAACATAAAGGATCTATATTCAACAATTTGGTATTGCATATCTTCAGGTCAACAAGTATTTTTGACTGCATTCTAACAAGTGTAGAAAATAGAAGAAATCCTTTAAGAATGTGGATTTAACAATCCTTATGTAAATCTCTTAACCGAGTGCACACTAAAAAGTGTTTCTAAATATCTTAACCGATTAGACCTAACTAGTCTAAAATGTTACTCCTAACAAGGTAAGATCATCAGAAGTGATCAAACTTATAGCCTTAACTAACACCTTCCATTTTGTAGATAGTGAAGCTTCGTGGGTTTCATCCCCATCATAGTTTTTACCTTCTAACAGGGGTTTTCTGTGTTACCAAATCTTGTGTCATGTGTCATTACATTTCATGAATATTTCTATGAATGTTTACATGCAATTAAGTTTATGATTTGATATTACATGCACGATAGAAGAGTATCAATGGTTGGTAATGCAAGGAATTGATTACTAAAGGATTAAAGCTTAAATTGATAAAAGGTTTTAAGGGTATTGATTCAACCCTCCCCTCTGAGTACACACCATTCCATTATTCCAACAATATTGTCCAAGGGGTTTAGCTTAGTTGGTTGAAACAATGAGTTATCATTGTCGAGACCCTGGTTCAAATCCCAAGAGGGACATCTTTCTGGAATTCTAAGTTGTGACTCTTTTTCTTCAATTGGTTGTATTTGTCTCATTGTAAAAGGTGGATTTATAAGGTGTGACTCTTCATCTTCCATTCATTGTTTCTAGTGTGGCTACTCGTAAGGAGATCATATTTGTCTTAGTTTGATGGTTGAATAAAAAAAACATCTTATTGAAGATTGACAACACATTATCAGTAGTGCTTTCAAAATCCTTGAAAATATTATTATTTCTCTCCTTCCACAGACACCAACAAACATGTGATGGGATCTACCTCCAAATTTTCCTTATGAGGGGTTTTTTTGAGGGACACTTCGAATTATGGATGAATTATTGAAGGTAATCATCGAGAACCCATTGAATATTAAATCTTTGAAGAATGTCTTTCCAGATAGAAGAGGCAAAAGGGAAATGGATAAATAGGTGTTGTATGTTATCTTCTTCCCCTTTACAGAGAATACAACATTTAGGGAACTTGAAGGCATGTTTTATAAGATTATCTTGGGTGAGGATTTTACCATGCATTGAATCCCACTAGAAGAAGTTGACCTTGGGGATAAGTTGATAATTCCAGACTTTCCTCCAACTATCTATAACATCATTATTTCTTATCAAGAGAGCGTAAGAAGCTTTAACAAAAAAGGATACAACAAGGTTTCATGTCTAGATGAAATCATCTTTTCTCGGGAAAATAGGGACCCTAAATTTAGCCAAAAAAGCCTGCAACTGATCAATCTCTAGAGCAAGAGCAGGTTTGTCCCCATCGCCATACCAAAGATATTTCTATTTATCTAATGAGGATATATAATCCACTACAAGGCTCCCAAAATAATCCTTCATTCTCATCATTTGGTTATAAAAAGGAGTGGTAGCTAGAGGTTTATCACCAAGCCAAGGATCCTCCCAAAATATTATAGTTCGTCCATCCCTAACCTACCATTTCAATACCTCTCAGATAATGGATCTAATTTTTAGGATACTAACCCACAACCTTTACCTAAGAGGGAGGACATTGGAGTTCAGATGTCAGAGGAAGATACCATTATTTAGGTACTTAGCTTGCATTATTTTACACCAGTCAGAATGACCCACAACTATATCCAGACCAATTTTAGCAATCAAAGCTATATTAAGGTCAGACAACTTTCTAATTTTGAGACCTCCCATAATTTTGGGTTTACAGATAGTGTCCCAATTAACCAAGGTCATTCTCTTTTTTTCCTCCATACCTGTCCAAAGGAATAAGGGTTGGACTCTTTCTAGTTTTTCATCCATCACCCTAGATATCTTAAAAAGAGATAATAAGTAAGTCAGGATACCTTGCAGGGAGGCATCGAGAAGTTGAAGCTTCCTAGCACTACTTAGTATTTTACCCTTCCATATAGCTATCTTCTTTTGGATTCTTTCAAGGATGGAATTTCAAAATTTGGGAGTAACTTCCTTGAATTTAAGGGGTAATCACAAGTACCTGAAAGTTGAGCATATTAACAAACTAGAATATCCATAATATTAGCTTGGAGATCCTGCTAAGTGTTGAAGAAATAAATTTTGCTCTTCTCATAGATGATACGCTATCCTAAAGCATTGGCATAATCCCTGAGCAAGCCCCTCCATTCCTTAGCCTCTATAAATGATTATTTTACAAAGAGGAAGGTATCATCAACATATTGTTGCAACACTGAAGGAGAAAGAGAAGAGGCAACTTTAATACCTTGAATCCTTCCAATTCTGAAAAGATGTTGGAAAGTTTGTAGAGGACGTCAGAAACCATAATAAATAGTTATAAGGACAAAGGGTCACCCTACCTAAGCCCCTTCCCAACCTTGAAGAATCCCCAATGAGAGTCATTCACTAAGACAGGTAAATTAACAGTCTCAACAGATTCACTTATTAACCCAATAATTCTATGATTAAATCCTAGCTTGAGTAAGCTAGAGTGGAGGAATTGCCAATTGACTTTTTCATAAGCTTTCAAAATATCTATTTTGAAATTCATATATTTCCGCCTACTATGATCCATGGAATAGATGATTTCATGATTAATGGTAGCATCCAATATTTGGCAACCAAGAATAAACCCATGCTATCAAGGACTGATGAATTTGTCTTGCAGAGGTTTGATTCTATTAACAAGCACCTTGGAAACAAATTTGTAGATGGTATTATAGAGGCTTATTGTCTTGAAGCTAGTCATGCATTTGGGCTCTTGGACCTTCAAAACAAGAAAAATGTAGGTATTATTGAGCCTTCTAAGAAGCCTCCCAGACCTAAAGAAGTCCCTAGTAGCATTAATAACATCAAAGCTGACCACCTCCTAGAACTCTTGGAAGAAAGTAGGAGGGAAACTATCTTGCCCTGGAGCCTTATAAGAACCCATATAAAACATGGCATCCTTAATTTCATTCTCTGACACTGGGGCCTGGAGCATCCTATTGTTCGCATCCTTAATGACTATGGGGAGGTGGGAGAGAGGTTTGTCTTGCACCTCAATAAACTGATCCCCACCATTTGTAGCATACATATAGATGAAATATTGAGAAATGATTTCCTAAATTATAACATCATCTGTGACTTCCTCATTCTTATCATCGACCAAATAATTGATCATGTTCCTCTTCTTGTGCCTACTAGTGATCCTGTGAAAAGAAGAAGAATTTTTGTCCCCCTCTTTCAATCATTGAATTATTGATCATTGCTTCTAGTATATTTCTTCCTTACAGAGGTTATCCTTCCATTTCTTTCTCCATTCATGTAAAGACTATGAAAAGTCACCCTCAACAATCATTTTATGAATATTCTCAAGCTTGGAACTAATTCCTTCTTCAATTGGAAACTATCTCTAAAGGAAGATTTACTCCATTTCCTAACTTCTATTTTAATGTGGTCTATTTTCTTGGAGATCCTCAACATGACATTCCCCTAGATGGGAATGGCCCACCAATTTTTGATATAGTCCCTAAAGTCTGGATGGGAGGTCCACATAATTTTATATTAAAAAGGGAGGGGATAGAATAGGGCTTATATACACATTGAATAATGATGGGGGAGTGATCTGAGACCGTTCTCGAGAGAGATTTTAGGGAGGTATTATAACCTAGATCCTATTTAGAAGATATCAAAAATCTATCCAGTCAAACCTAAACAAGGTGAGAACCTTTCCTATTGTTATACCAAGTGAAGGGGTTGCCTTGCAGCTCCAAATAAAAAAGGTCATTTCTGCAAATTAAGTCAAAAAGGTCATTCACACTATTAGTGTAATCCATTAGACCTGCCATCATCTTAGAAGATAACAACGGGGAATTAAAATCACCCACAACTATATAGGGAGCTTATTGATTATCTTGGAATAAAGATGAAATTTCATCCCAAACTAGGATTATACTCGCTATGGCATTTGGAGCATAGACATTGAACATATGTTAGGAGAAATTATTGAGACAAAAAGTAACTTAAGATCCTTAATATACTAATTTAAAGAAAATTATTTTTGGGGGTTGTTCATGCCCCTCATGTTCCATGACAAAAAATTAATTTTTTACTTCATAAAGGAACATCCAAAGTCAATTCCCTTCCAATCACAAGTTCTCTAGCCATCTCCTTATGCTAGAGTGCTCTTTTTGAGGTTCAACCATGCTTGGGTTCAACCCCCACATTATCCTTCTTTTCCCTAGTTTTCCTCATTTGAACTTGTCATTCATCCTTCACCTACCCAATAGGGAAGACTAGAGTAGATTTCCAATCTGGGGTTAGGATCATAGACTTGGTGATTTCACAAGCCAAATCATCCACTGAGGGCTTTACAAAGAAGGCAAGGAGGGACGATAAATTCTTGACATGTGTCAGTGCCACATAAACCCTCTATGAGCTCATTTTTTGTATCGATGATATTGCGCAATCACCTGTCCTTTTCTTACACTCTTATATCTAAGCCATAACATTTCTAGACATAGGAATATCCATTAGACATCCCTTATGATTCACTTCCATTGTCTTGGGTGAGGTAGTCAAGCTAGCACCAACAACTCCATCATCTTTAAGATAGTCATCAGAAGAATGTTGGAGGATTTCACCTTCCTCTAGGGTAGTAATGTGAAAAACATATCTATCATCTGAGGAGTCCCCAAGGTCATAGGGTCTATGGATTTCATAAGGACCAAAATACCCTCCAAAAAGGGGTAGCCCTCCGTATATGACCTATTTTTCGCAAACACCTTCTCGGTAGCATTCACATGAGGCTAAGTAGAGGGCCCTATATTCTCAGTCAACTTAGGAACATTTGGGACTTGGGCCTTGCAATCAACAATAACATGGCCATGTTTGGCATAGCACTATAAAAATAGGGAATCATTCTCATAAATAATCACATGCATCCACTTACCCCACTTAAAATTCAAATTAATAAAATTTGGGAGGGATTTATTTATCACCACATTAACACAGAAACAAGCATAAAATAACTTGGACCTAGCCAAGGTAATAGTATCTTTCGTGACATAGTGTCCAAAAGAGTTTCCAATCTAGTGAAAAAAATTTCATGGTAGATTTGATAAATAGACCTAGACATGTGTCATTCTATTAAGCTCTATTGACAGGTAAAAGCTAGCTTTCCATTTGTAGAGCGCCAAGAAGTGTTTTCCATACATCTACAAACCTGATAGGACAAAAAGGAGGTCTTATTCCATTGTGAACTTAAAGAGGAATAAGCTCCCATGCATCGCAAAGATAGTGATATTTCCTTTAAGATTCTAGAGAGCATTAGCCCATCTCCTAACCAAATCAATGGTTGGCCTAAAAGACAGAAATCACCAAACCAAAGATATCTATGCAAGGAGGAAATGATTTTATCCATGACCATATTAGGGAGGTTGATTTATGGACCTTCCTCAGCTTTTTTTAACTATGGAAAGATAAATTCCTGTGCATTTTAGAAGACCCTAGTAAAGCATTATTCCAAGTTGCTCCAAAGGGTACTTCGGGTCCTTTACCCTTCATGAGGGTCCCAACTATAGTCAAAGAACAACCCGATATAATGCCCAAATCTCTATTCATGTAATTAGAACCAACATGCAAAATCCTCTCTGTATTATGTGGGGTTCCATTTTGGGGGGGTTGGACAGGGCCCTCCCTAGGCTCCTTAGCTATGTGAGGCTGAACCAGATTCATAAATTTTTGAATAAAGATGGGCATAGTACCTAAGTAAGGCCTGAATAATTGGCATAGTCCCTGAGTACACCCCTCAATTCCTTAGCCTCCACAACTGATTCTTTTCCAAAGAGGAAGGTATCATCAATAAATTGTTTAAACATTGAAGGAGGAAGAGAAGAGACAACTTTAATACCTTGATTCCATCCAATTCTAACAAGATGGTTGAAATTTTTGTAGAGGACCTTAGAAACCATAATAAACATGTATAAGGACAAAGGGTCACCCTACTTGATCCCCTTCTTAGCCTTAAAGAATCTCCAGGGAGACCCATTCACTAAGACAAATAAATTAAAAGTCTCAACGGATTCACTTATTAACCCAATAACTCTATGATTAAAGCCTATGTTGAGTAAGATAAAGTGGAGGAACTACCAATTGAATTTGTCATAAGATTTCAAAATATCTAGTTTGAAAGCCATACCTTGGCACCCGCTATGATCCATGGAATGGATAATTTCATGATCAGTAATGGTAGCATCCAATATCTGGCAACCAAGAACAAACCCATGCTGACAAGGAATGATGAATTTATCTAGAAGAGGTTTGAATCTATTAGAAAGCATCCTAGAAAATATTTTGTAGACAGTGTTGCAGAGGCTTATTGGCTTGATTTTAGTCACTTGTTTGGGGTCTTGGACCTTTAGAAAATGCATAATGTAGACGTTATTGAGCCTTCCGAGAAGCCTCCAAGACCTAAAGAAGTCCCTAGTACCATTACCAACATAAAAGATGACCACCTCCTAGAACTCTTGGGAGAATGTAGGAGGGAAATTGTATGGCCCTAAGGCCTTATAAGAGCCCATGGAAAACATAGCCTCCTTAAATTTATTCTCCAACATTTGGGCAGAAGCATCCTATTGTCCGTGTCCTTAATAACTGTGGGGAGGTGAGAGAGAAGTTTGTCTTACACCTCAATAAAATGATCCCCATCATTTCTATCATATAGATGGTTGAAGTATTGAGAAATTATTTGCCCAATTCTAATGGCATCTGTGACTTCCTCATTGTTATAATTGACCAAAGAATTGATCATGTTCCACTTATTATGCCTACTGGTGATCGTACCAAAAGAAGAAGAATTCCTATCCCCTCTTTCAGCCATTGAATTCTTGATTGTTTCTTCTAGTAGATTTCTTCCTTACTGAAGTTATCCTTCCATTTATTTCTCGATTCTTCCTCCTCCTCATTTAAATACTAAAAAAAATTTCCCACAACAATCTGTTGGTCCCACTGAGAGGGCGAGGGGGTGAATCAAACCAAATCAATCTTAAACACTTAAAACTCAATTCACTGATTCACTCAGTATCATAGAATGCAATAGTAACCGATTCACCAAATAAATTAATAACTTAAACAACCATACATCTCATAATATGCAAATCAATCATTAACACCAGATTAACTCCGTTGACACCAAATTTAACGAGGAAACCCAATATGGGAAAAACTTATGTGGGAATTGTGACCCACATTAAAAATGTACCTTTCTGAAGTACGCTTAGTTGAGAACTTATCCTGTTAAAGATTACAAACACATTTTCTAAATGTGACCCTGCTAAGGGATTTCCCTCAGATCGGTTAAGATCTTCACCATGTTAGGAGTGGCCTTGCTAGAGGACTTTAAACACTCTTTTGGAATGTCACCTATGTCTAGGATTTACAAATAGGATTGTTAAACCCACTTGATTAAGAGATTTTCTCTATTACAAATGGTAATAAGCAACAGTAAAACTTTGATCTGTAAATATAGCAACTACATTTTTCCTGTGTTAGATCCTTTATGTTCACATGAATGCTAGCATCACATACTTCATTTATCTCTGTTTGAGACTGTAGATTTTGCTCTTTTTGCTTCTCTTATCTGCTCAGTAACTCTATTTTTATGCTTCTTAATTCAATTTTCCAGCATCATAATCTCTGTTAATTTCTCATCCTTTATATAGACATTCTTTTGCCTCTTAATCTCCTTGCTTAGGTTTTCCATCATTTGCACTCATTCGTTCGATCGTCTTCTTCATTAATCTCAACTCAGTAAACCGTTCAACCTTTACCTCGTAACTTGAACTTTTCTTAGAACTCTCATAATTAGGTTTAACCACTTGATCTTCACCTTAGATATTCTCATTGAATTTTCTTGCTTCTTGGTGCTCAGTGCTTGGTGCTCGGTAACTGTAAACTGATTGAAACACAACTCTATACCAACTAACTGATTATATCTCAGTAGAGTAACTCTTTTAATTCATAACTTACCTCTTTTCAATTTCTGACTTAGTCATTCAAGTGTAGCGACTTGATAACATCAAATATATAGTAACAAATAACTATATCAACATCACTTCATTATTGTCTGATCTGTATTTGTCACCCATTTAACTTCTCCTTCGTACGATATAGTAACTCAATAAAAATTAGTAAATCAATTGCTTGAAATCAATGACAAAATAATAAATGATCTAACCATTTCTACAAACATGTATACTCATTATCACTCAGTCACCATCATATTGATTAGTTGATCAACATAATCATTTTGTGAATATTCTCAAGCTTGGAACCAATTTCCTTATTCAATTGGAAAATATATCCAAAGGAAGATTTAATCCATTCCCTAACTTCTCTTTTAATGTGGTATAATTTCTTGGAGATCCTAAACATGACAGTCCCCTAGATGGGAATGGCCCACCAATTTTTGATACAGTCCCTAAAGTTTGGATGGGAGGTCAACATAATTTCATATCAAAAAGGGAGGGGGCCAAAGTAGGGTTTATTTTCCCATTGAAGAATGATGGGGGAGTGATCTGAGACCTTTCTTAGGAGAGCTTTTAGGGAGGTATTATATCCCATATCCCATTTAGAACACACCAAAAATCTATCCAGTCAAACCTAAACAAGGTGAGAACCTTTCCTGTTGTTATACACCAAGTGAAGGGGTTTCCTTGCAGCTCCAAATAAAAAAGGTCATTTTAGCAAATAAAGTCAAAGAGGTCATTCATGATGTCAATGTCATCAATTAGGCCTCCCATCTTCTTAGAAGGGAGAAACGATGAATTGAAATCACCCACAACCATATATAGAGCCTCTTGATTATCTTAGAATAAAGAGAAAATTTAATCCCAAACTAGGATTCTACCTGCTCTGGCATTTAGAGCATATACATTGAATATATGTGAGGAGAAATTATTGAGACAAAAAGTAACAAGATCATTTTGATAAAATGCAAAGGATTCATCATCTAACTTACACGGGTTCCATAGGGTATTTATCCCTTCCATATAGCCATCAGCTTCACTATAATAGAAGGAAACACCCAGCCAAAGTTTACTAGCAATTTTTAAAAAATTGTAAAACGTCATCTTCACCTCTTAGAGAAGAAAAACATCAATCTTAAGATCCTCAATATACTAATTTAAAGTGCAAACTATTTTTGGGTTGTTTGTGCCCCTCATGTTCCATGACAAGAACTTCATTTTTACTTCATAAAGGAACATCCAAAGTCAATTTCCTTCTATTCACAAGTTCTTTGGCCATCACCTTATGCCTGAGTTCTCTTTCTTAGGGTCGACCATGCTTGGTTTCATCCCCCACGTTAGCATTATTTTCTCTATTTTCCCTCATTTGAACTTGTCATTCATCCTTCACCTTCCCAACAGGCAAGATCAAAGAAGATTTATGATTCAGGGTTAGGATCACAGACTTGGTGATTTCACAAGCCAAATTATCCACTGAGAGGTTCAAAGAGAAGGCAGGGAGGGACGATAAATTCTTGACATGTGTCACAACCACATAAACGGTCTATGAGCTCATTTTTTTGCACCAATGAAATTGTGCAAACACATGTCCTTTTCTTTCACTATGTTGTTTGATCCATAACATTGCCAAATGTAGGAATATCCATCTGACATCCCTTGTGTTTCACTTCCATTGTCTTGGTTGAGGTACTCAAGCTAGCACCAGCAACTTCATCAGCTTTAATCTAGTCATCAGAGGGAGGGGCTCGAGCAGAATGTTGGGGGATTTCACCTTCGTCTAGCGTAGTAATGGGCACAAACATATCTTTCATCCGAGGAGTCCCCAAGTTCATAGGGTCTAGGTATTTCACAAGGACCAGAATGCACTCCAAAAAGGGGTAGTCCTCCTTATACGACCCATTTTTCTCAGACACCTTCTTGGTAGAATTCACCTAAGGCTGAGAAGAGGCCCCCATAATCTCTATCAACTTAGGAACATTTGAGACTTGGGCCTTACATTCAACAATAACATGACCAATGTTTGGCATAGCCCTGGCAAAATACAGAAGTTTTCTTATAAGAAATCACATGTGTCCCCTTACCCCACTTCGACTTTAGAGTAATAAAATTTGGGAGGGATTTATTTATCCCCACATTAACACAGAAACAAGCATACACTAACTTGGCCCTTGCCAAGGTAACACTATATGTCATGACATAGTATCCAAAAGAGTTTCCAAGCCAGCAAAAAAAAATTTCATCCTAGAATTTCAGTGGTAGACTTGGTAAACGAACTTAGAAATGTGTCATTTTGTTAAGCTTTGCTGATAGGTCAAAGCCAAATTTTGATTTACAGAGCGCCAAGAAGTGTTTTCCATACGCACATGAACCTAAGATGACAAAAATGAGGTATTATTTCAGTGTGAACTTAAAGAGGAATAAGATCCTAGGCATCGTGAAGATAGTGATATTTTCTTTAAGCTTCCAGAGAGCATTAGCCCATCTCCTAACCATATCAATGGTTTGCCTAAAATTCATAAATCATCGAACAAAAGATAGGTGCAAGGACGAAATGATTTTATCCATGGCTGTGTTAGGGAGGTTGATTTATGGACCTTCCTCAGCTACTGTTATCTCTGGCAAGATAAATTCCAGTGCATTTAAAAATATCCTACTAAAGCATTCTTCCAAGCCACTCCAGAAGGCTCTTCAGTTCCTTTACCCTTCACGGGGGTCCCAACTATAGTCAAAGCACCGCCCGACACAATACCCAGATCTCTATGCAGGGGATTAGAATCAACATGCGAAATACCCTATGTATTGGGAGGAGGTCCGTTTTGGTTGGGGGGAAGAGCCCTCCCTAGATTCCTTAGCCATGTGAGGCTGAACTAGATTCATAATTTTTTGAATGAAGATGGGCGGGAAGGGAAGCGAGAGTTTTTCAATGTTTAAATTTTCAACTCCTCTAAAAGTAAATCTTACTCTTTTGAGAAATCTAACCAAATCCTTCCTCTGTGGAGGGAATGAATTAGCGATTGGCTGTGGCGATTAATCAAATTTTGAGATTGAGTAGCTCTTTGGTTTCCATCACCTTTTGTCATATCTCTAGAAATGGAACAAGGTAGTCAACTATCTGGCCAAATAGGCCTCTAATTCTAATAATATTAGGGATTGGAATCACTTATCTTTAAAATACTCTCACATGTTAGAAGATCTGATCACAAATGATGTGAGAGACTTAATTGGTACCGAGACTTCATTAGTTGGGTGTTTCTCTTATTGTTTTGTTGGTTTTCCTAGCCGCTCGTGTTGACTTTTATATTTTTTAGTGATTAATAAATTTTTACCCTCTTCTTGAAAAACATCCTTCCTCCTTCCTCCTTCCTCCTTAATTCTCTAATTTGATTATTTAGCCACCCCATCTCATGAAAACATAAATTTTAAGTTAATTTCTAACTTTAATATAGTTTTATTTTAAATCATAGATTATTTTTCTTTTTCTTTTAGTTATTATAACAATGATCTAAATGCATTTGTGAAAATTTATATTAAAAATTATTTGACGATAACCATAATATTAGAGATTTCATTTAATCATACAATATTATTAAGATAGAAAATAAATAGATCAAATCAATAGATTATATATACTATTAATATTTTTATATATAATTAATATTATGTGTCTTATATATGAATAATATAGCCAATAGTGTCAATTGTGAATTGGTCGATCTAGCCTAACGGCAAATAATAATAAAATAAAACAACTTTTTAATTTTAAAACTATACAGTTCTAGATCATTTAAGTGATATATACATGCATACATATCTTTATTCAACTTTCTTATTAAATTCAATTACAAAAATTTACCTTTAAAAAATTCTGAATTATTTATTTGAAAAACTTATCTAAGATTATATTAATTATTTATAATGTTAGAACTATTTTATTTTAGAAATATTAAATCTCTAATTTTAATATTTTGTTAAATTTTAACATTCTTTAATAAAATTATTGATGTCCATCTAAATAATCTAAATATTTCATAAATATCAATTATTTTTAACACCAATTAATTTTTCTCATATTCTTTTATACTTTATAAAATAATTATTTTTCAACTTTTAATACTTTGTAAAGAAGTAGAATGATAAGAACAAGCAATACATTTTTTCATTTTAACCATGATTCATCTTTTATTCTGCAATATCATCAAGCCATCACATCTCATAAAATTCTCTTGTTCTTATAAAAAAGGTAAGGTGACATCCAACTAATGACAAATGTCACCTTTCAATTTGACTTCATGTAAGGTGGCATCCCTATTTTTGATCTAACTTTTTCAATAAATTTCAATGTTTAAACTTTCAACACCTCCAAAAATAGAGTGTTTTTTTTAGAAAGTCTACCAAATTCTTCCTTGTTAGTAAGAGGTAGGTGGAGGGAACAAATTGACAGTTGGGCGTGGTGATTAATCAAATTTTGAGATTCAGTAGCTTTTTGGTTTCCATCACCTTTTCTCATAGCCTTGGGAATGAAATAAGGTAGCCCACTATCTAGCTAAATGGGCCTCTAATTGGATAGGACTAAGAGATTAGGAATTGAAATCACTTATATTTGGAGTACTCTCATGTGATCAGGTGATCACGGATGATGGGGCTGATGCTTAATTGGTTGGGTTTTTTTCTTGCTGTTTTGTTAATTTTCCAAGCCAGTACCTGTTGACTTGTTATATTTTATTCTTTGAAAAAACCTTCCTCCTTAATTCTCCAATGTGACTATTTAGCAGCCCCATTTCATAAAAGTCTGGCATTACACTTGTCTTTCTTGCTGTTATTTGAAAATACCACCTTTTCTAAGCCATTGATTTTGTAGCTAAGATCTCAACTGTCCATTCATTTCACCGAGAATCTATAAATCAAGACCTTCACCTTTTATATGTGTTCTTCATCTGTCACTGTGTGTTCGTTTGCTTGCCAAAGACTGAAATTCCTATAGTGGGTACATTGCATGATTTTGTTATACCTTCACCTTTTGTATGTGTTCTTCATCTGTATGTGTTCTTCATCTGTCACTGTGTGTTCGTTTGCTTGCCAAAGGCTGAAATTCCTATAGTGGGTACATTGCATGATTTTGTTATTTTGTTTGCCTCATAGTTTTTGGGTACATTGCAAGCTCAATCTGAACAGTCATATGAAAGTATTGAGTTATTAAGATACTGTGCATGCTTTGATTTTGTTATTTTACTTCTCTCATTGCTTTGATTTTGTTATTTTACTTCTGTCATTGCTCTTATTGTCTTCAATTTCATCATTTTCTGCATCTCCTCCTAATATCATGTCCTTTATTTCATACTTTCAACAATGCCAATGAAAGACGCAGTGAGATCTTCTATGGCTGGCCAAGATGCATTCTACGCACTTCCTGATTCTCTTCTTGCTTTCATACTATCAAAAATGCCAATGAAAGACGCTGTCAGATCTTCTCTTCTTTCCAAGAGGTGGAAGTCTCTCTACACTCAAATGCCTGAACTCATTTTCGACCATACTGAAATTGAACTCGCTTCCAGAGATCCGCTGGCCATGTCAAGGGCTGAGAATATAATTTCCAATATGTTGCTTCGGCACTCAGGAGATCTTCAGGGCTTTCATGTCAACACCATCTGGTTGCATTTCTCTCCTGAAAATGTGTGTAAATGGGTAGAATATGCATTTCAACACAATGTCAAGCATCTAACTCTGTCTGATTGCCCTGCTTATCCAAGAAAGTTGGAAATCCCTCTGTTTTCATGTTCGTGTCTTGTAACACTTGATCTGTATCGCTACATTCTCACCAGCTTCCCAAGTGGTTTTGTTGGGTTCCCCAGCCTGATTAGTTGTGAGCTCTCTGAGGTTTCATTGAATAGTGAATGTTTATCCTCCTTGGTATCGCTCTCTCCCCTTCTGCAGAAACTTGAAATGACACGATGCAATGGGCCAAGTCATGTCATAATCTCTTCATCCACTATTCAACATTTGCATATCGATTTTATGAATGGAGTAAGGTCTACATTGGTTAACTGCCCCAAACTCAGAACTCTGAAGGGGTTCATGATTGAGGATTTGAGTGTGAATGGTGCTCTGTTCTCTGAGCTTTCTTATGCCGTCTCTTCTCTTGAAATGCACAGTGGAAGTACTTTGAAGGAACTGGGACTGGAATTCGAATCTGATGAAGCATATCATTTGCCAGTAAGGACATTTCCCGAAAGGAGATTTCTTGACATCCTTGGCAATTTTCAGTCCCTAAGGAAACTTATCATACACCTGTGGGATTCCTTGAGAGGGGAAGCAACTATGAATTTTCCTCTAGAGAACCTATTCCACAGGCTTCCAAATCTTCAGATGTTCTCTATGGTGGGCTTAATTGTTCAGATATAATTTCTGGACCAATTGTATAAGTTGGTAATTTTAGGCCATACATGTTGAATTTAGATAAATAATAGATAAAAGCGGTTCTTTTTAAGCAAGTTATTAGAGTTTGTCTTAAATTTAAGTTTAATTTGATTGAAATGCAGGAGACGGCTATACCAGTCTGCTTCACCCCTCCACATCTTAATCTCAAGAAAATATACATAGAAATTTTTGAGATTGAGGACAAAGCAGTTGAAATAATAAGTTGGTTGCTTCAGAGCACGCCCTCTCTGGAAGCATTGGAAATTTTGGCACCTGATGAAAATGAAGAGGAATATGAGGGTCAATATATGAAGTTCTTGGAAGATATTAGGTTTCTGAGGAGAGCATCCTTACTAGCAAGGATTATCATAGTAGATATGGTCGGAGACCCTATCCATGTACTAGGCTCTATCCCTACTCCAACCCTATCCATGCAGTAGCCTGGAAAAATATGGCCTTTGACTCTGTCCTTTTTCATATTCCTTTTTACTTGTATGCTAAAAGTTGTTTATGCTGGTTAAGCTCCTCTGGTTAAGCTCATGCAAATTACCTAAAATGTTGTTGTTTGGACTTTCACTTTCTTGGAATTTTCAATCATCTAAGTTCAAATATTTGTGTCATTTTTGCAGCCATTGATGTATCCCAATTTCTTACCGTAGAAATTCATACATATTATAAATTATTAATGTAAAACTGTTGTATTATGAAATGTAATTACACTTTCTCAGTATTTTCGTATCATCTCAGTTAGACACGGTTTGAGACAAACTTACAGCAATCAGTTGCTTTGGTAGATAGATATGTATGCAACTTTAACCCTGTTAGCTGTAAATTTTTCACTCTTGTTTTCCCTGTGTATATAAAGAAATTTGTCTGCAGTCTTATGCAGAAATTCTCATCCATCAATATACCCCTTTGTTTTAATGTTTATACAGAAAATTGTCTGCAGTCTTGCAGTTCCAAAATAATTTAGATTTGGTGTTGTGTTAACTGAAAAGTCTTGCAGTCTTTCCATGTAAAGACCTACACTCAGCTCTTCTGCATGTACAAACACTAATGCAGCCATTTCATGATAGTTGAAAGTAGCGCATAAGCATTTCCTTGTTGCAGGGCTCAAAAGAAATCAATACATCAACACTCTTAAACATATCATTTTCTTGAAGCTGACCAAACATCATATGAACACATCAACACTCTTAAACATCACAGATTAAGAAAAAAATCAAGCTTAAAAAAATAAATCAGCCCTTAATGTGTGATATTTACATTCCACAACTCCTTTACAGACATTAGATATAATTCTCACATAAATCTCCATATGCCAATTTCAGACTATCTAAATAACACTTTTTAACAAATTTAAATATTATGATTTAATTAGACGGTTTATCTGAAATTATATGAAGATTCATCTATATTGTAATTTAAAAGAATATCTGAACGGGACTGATTGTAGAAGAATTCCACTGACTGGATGTATTTGAGTACTTCTGTTTTCTACAGAAGTGAGAGCTTTGAAACTAACTAATGTATTTGTACATCTATCAAGCATAAAGGATATATGAAATTAACTTCTGTATTTTCTGATGAGGGGTGCAGGATTTATGCATTTAAATGTTGAGAAGTAAGGCTTGTACATTCATACTTTTCCTTATAAATTTATGAAAGCTGTTGATTATATGAAGTCTAACAGTCATTTGATCGTTTTTTCTAATTGTCTGTAGGCTCTTCACAAAGTAGATGTAGTCTATTATGTGTCTCTGTTTGACTGTTGTTCTTACTTCATATTTAATAAAAGCAATTTGTATAAATTTCAACTTCATTTATAACTTTTTACAATTGAAAAAATGTGTTGGTTTTTTAATTCTTTTATATTTAGCTGCACAATATTTTGAGTCACATTTCCACATACTTGTTTGGGTTTGATTACAAAGAAACTACAATAACAAGGACGCATAGCGTCTAGTTCCTGCCCAAGTCCTAAAGATTAAGCCTTAGGATATTTGGCGTACAGTTAAAATAATTTAATTAAATTTTAATATGCTATAGAATTACCACTAAATAGAATTTTCTTTGAAACTAAATTAATATAAGTCATTAAAGTAAATATAATCATTAATATGTATAACTAAATATAATAATTAATTATAGTTGAACATTAAATATTAAATATTAAATTAAGATTTCTATTACATATGCATTGTTATGAATA
>MU226715.1:1393007-1408913 GCA_018584345.1 Thuja plicata | reverse complement strand
TAATATTATAAACAATAGTAGCAAAATTCAATAATAGAAAATTCAAAATATTTTAGAACTATATAAATGTAAAAAGTTGTTAAAAAATAAAGTGTTATCATTGGACAACTAAAATGAAAATATCTCTAAGTCTCACACACTACTTAGCCATATTCAGCCAATAAAAATAGAGATAAATAATTTTTATTTCAATATAGAAAATTCAAAAGATATTCAAACTATATCAATAAAAAAGTTGTTGAAAAATACAATGTTCTGATTGGACAATTAATAGAAACAGTAGCATTGTAGCATTGCAGGAACTAATAAGTTGCTTGCTTAAGAGCTTGCCTTCTTTTGAGGCGTTGGAAATTCAGCTACCTGAATATGATGAGGGTCAATGATTGAAACTTTATAAAGGATAAGTGCTCCAATTAACATGCTGGAAAAATATGGCCTTTGAACTTCATAACCATGTGGTTTGCAATATGCTATTTAATTTGTGATTAAATTTTGATATTTTTTCTTTTGACAAATTAATATTAGCTAATTCATACTACCATCATCACTCTTACAAAATAATCACAACATTCAAACATCATCAATCATAATATTCACATAGAACCGAATTAAATGCACTTTACAAATTATGATACACCATGTTCCTCAATGTTTACTATTCTTCCAACTCCTCTACTCTCCTTGAATTGCAATTATGCATAGATACTCAATTGAAAGTTTAATGGTGATAAATTTTGTTAAGCTTTCTATTTTCACCTATGGCTGATATACAATTGATGCCCTGTCTCATACAAAGGAAAAATCCATGGTCACCTCTATGATAGAATTCAAATAGAGAAAAAAAGAAAAAAAAAACAATAAACAAGCATTATTACTTAAATAACATCAGCAATGCCTCCTTAGAAAGGAAACTTGCAAACCTTCCACTTCCTCGAGATAGAAAGCCCACAACTAGGGAATGTAGAAACTTTGGGTTGGGCACTTAACCATAAGGATTAGGGCTTCAATGGTTTGCCTTTCTTTTTATGTATATAAGCAAGGATGGGTTTATAAGAAGAAGAATGTGCAGAAAAAGGTAAATCTAATCTGTCCAATAATAATTTTAAATTTCAATTTATTTTAACTCTTAGTGTAGTCCTTGGAGATACTAAAAGCTTCTAGAATTATGAAAAAATTATCAGAATTAAAATTTTAGTTAGGAAAGGTAGATCATAAAAGAAATTTGAAAGATATGTAAAACATAAATTTGCATTTTAGTGTTGTCATATTAGCTTATGGTTTAAATAATTTTTAAGCCTAAATATACTAAAGATGTGTATATTATATTAGTGTTGAGATTTTATACTAAATTTTTTTATATTTACAAGTTTAAATGAATTTTAATTGCACCCCACAAGCTAGGAAAGATTAATAGTAGCATCACTCCTCTCCATGCTATCCCTACCTTAGTTGTTTTAATTTCTTTAAATGACAATTAAAACACATGCAGCTAATAATTCTTTTTAAAAAATAACTAATAGATGGCTAGATGTGTGTGCCAAAAAATTATATGCATTTCTTCCACAAGATTTTGTATACAAAGAGTAAACTATAAATGTCTAAATAATCATGAATCTCTTGTTTGTGTTCCACCTCCACACAAATCTATTTTTTTGTTCATTTACCTTAACCAAATATATATGTATTTCTTCACATGTCATTTTATCTCTTTCCTCATAATTTGCATGTTCATGATGTAAGAGATGTTCTTTATAACTAAGAACAATACACTAATGATATTTATTCCTCAGTATATCATACAATTCTTGCCTTTATGAATAAATTTTACCTTTCACTTTATTGTCTTTCAAACTGTCCATAAAACTTTACATCATGAAAATTTTTGCAAAGAAATGTTCACAGTAAGAGATATAGTTTAACTTGAGTAACATATGTAGAGGTTTGAACTCTAAACTTTGTATAGCTTAGTAAAGGATCTTTTAAACTTACTGTAAAGTGAAAATGAGGAAGGACAACAATTTTAAGAGGAAAACATTTCTTAAAACAATTATTTTTTCTTATAAGAAGCTGCATATATGTAGAAATGCAAAGAATGTGAATTTTAAAACAATATTGAGGGGATGATTGGTTTTTTGAGCTTTGGTTTGCCACTTTGTTGAGTTTTTTTTTTGTTTTTCACAATTCTTGAGGGGATTCGTGGATAGATTCCCCCACCAGGGAGNGGAGCCCCCCCCCCCCCCCTCCTATAAATTCCTTGCATGATGGGCTTAGGAGCCCCACCAAGCCAGAGGATACACATGCTACTGTTGTTGCTTCTACACATGGGTTTAAATGCCAAATAGCTAGGATCTCTTATCCTAAATCTAGATCTAAAATTCTAAAGGTGGTATGTCTGATGGGTGGAAGCAAGTTCTTGTAGGTGGTAGCCATAATGAGGTAGACATATTTTTCTCCAGAGTGATTACAAATAGAGGAAGGAATGCCTATTAAGGTTCTTTACTTGGTATTCAATTGGTCAATATCTTGATACGCTTATTTTTTCCATTTAGACCAATCATTCATGTGGTGAGGACACAAGCATCCCAGATAGTGAAACTTAAGGGGAGTGTCACATTCAGTGCAATGCCTGGTGCTCTGTTTCTTTTCCAATTTAATGTAGAGGAGGACTTGATTGCAATGTTATTAGGGTCATGGGCCTTTGAGAAGCATTTTCTCCCCCTCTACAGGTGGAAGCCAAGATTTGATCCTATAATCAAACTCAGTAGAGCAACCCATGTTTGGGTCTATTTACCTAGTATACCATTGGAATTTTGGGATTCTACTGAACTGGTATCACTTTTGACTACTATGTTGTTATGGATGAGGTGACTCAGGAAAATTCCAGCTAGCATTTTCTCATTTATGTGTTAATGTTGTTTTCAGTAAAATTCTCCCTAATTTTATTACCCTGCAATCAAAATTGGGGAAGTGGACTCAAGCTTTGGTCTATGAAAATGCTACAATTTACTACCAGAGATTTTGAAGATCGAGTCATGTGATCTTTGAATGTAAAGCCCCTGATAAGGGATTACAAAAATTCAAGGGTGTCTCTACTTCCCCTTTGAGAGTCGCAACCCCCTAAGGAAGTTCATTCTAACTCTAATAGTGATGAATATCCCTTCACAGACGGACTACTCAAAATTTTGGGAACCCCTAAAAAGGTTGATCATGAGGGATCCACATGGAACTTTGGATGAAATAAATCTTCTTGAAGAACAAATCTCACCCTCTACATATGTTTTCCCTGGACTAGGTGATACCCACACCATTGTGTTATCTCATCCTATCGATACCCTAGCCCCTACCTCCTCTACTAAGGCTGGGGCTAGACAATCTTACAATGAACTAGTTACCTCCCCCCCCTCCTCCACCTAATAGTTCTTACTCATTACAAGGAGCCTCTACAAGTTTCCTTTGACTAATGATGGTTGGATGACTCTAGAAAAGAAGACCAAGAACAAGAAGACTGATGTTGGATAAAACACTAAGGTTGGTCACCCATTTCAAAGAATCACAAGACAAAGGGAAGTTACAAGGGAGATTTCTAATAGTGGGTGGAGGACCCTAGATTCTATATCTAAATCTAAAAATTAGATTCCTATCATGGAACATGAGGGGCTTGAATGACCCCTAAAAGCAATATGCCTAAAAAAATACATTTTCAAAAATGTTATCGATGCTCTACTTTTACAAAAAGTCAAGATAGAAAAATATCATTTTACTTCAGTTATGAAGGTTATGTGGCTAGATTGTCATGTTGTGTTAAGGAAGCTAACGGTGCCTTAGGAGGCATAGTTACTATCTGGAATCGACAAAAAGTAGATAGTCAGTTTATCTCCTCCAACTCTAACTTTATAGGTTTTTTTTTTTTTTTTTGGAAGTACTTCCAGTTCTTGGTTAGTGTCTATGCCCCCAAATCTATTCTTGGTAGGAAACAAGTTTCAAAGGAGATCTCTTTTCTTATTCAAAAATCTAATACTTCGCACTAGTAGTGGGTGACTTTGATTCACCACTTTTCCCCTCTATAAAATGGGCACGCTTGAAGACTTTACTTATAGCATGCTTGATTTATCAAACTTCATCAATGAAATTGGTTTGGTTGACAATGGACATTTACCTTATAAGATAATTATTCACATGATTGAACCATAGAAAGCGTAATGATCTTATTCAAGTTAAACTTAACAAATTCCTCTATTCTACTAATTGGGACCAATGTTTCAATTATATCCTAACTACCCTCCTTCTGATAGTGTTGGATCATAATCTTATCTTTCTTGATTGGAAAAATGAGTTGTGAAAAGGACATAGTCCCTCCGATTATAAAATTATATGGGCAACACACCATGAATTTTATAGTTGCATTAAGAACTAGTGAAATTCCAATATTCAAAGGGACTCTAATGTTTCGTGTGCTTCAAAAATTGAATATTGTTAGTGTTGGGTAGATATTTTGTAACCAACAGTTTTAGGATCAATTACAAAATAGATGTTCTAACCATAATGTGTGAGTCAAAATATCTCCTACTTATAAGGGAAGGCTCCCCCTTCTTATTTCTACTTGAATCAACAAAAATCTTAACTAAATCTATTTACACTAAGCTAATTCAGGGTAGGACATGCATCTTATTCTCTTATTTCATAATAGATTTTACCACTACAACATGATCGTTGATAGTCCAGGTGCATTTCACTTGCAAATTATTTTTTGGAGAAATAATATTGAAAAATAAAAGATTAGACATAAGAATAACCTTCAGTGTACCAACATTTAATGTAACCTAGAAAATCTTGAAAGGTCAAAGTATTTACATGGCTCCTTATGATATTTTGAGAACAAGAATGAAACACATGTGTAGCTAAAAGTCTGCAAGATTGAGTTCAAATCCCTATTGAATAAAAGTACAAAACTCGTAACCAATCTCTAGAAAATATCACCACATAACAGCTTGAATCAACACAAAGTCTGAAAACAACCTGTCTCTTTTATTGAAAGCAATTTTATTTACATCTAAACACAAAGTTTTAGAGTGCACACCCAAATTGGCAGAATTTTCTTGCATTGCCAAAAAGATAGTTATTTACATTGAGCCCTCTTGTATTTATAGAAGAGAGACTGAGAAAAAGGTAGAATGTTTTGGCAAGTGGCTCATTCAAGAGTGTATAAGGGTTTTGATTTATGGAAACACTACAGTTATGTATGGTCACTTGAAGTGGAACACAGTTTTGGTATTAAGGTTTGTAAAAATGACTAAGTCCAGGAAGTAGTTTACTGAGTATAGGAGTACAATTTTGGGCAGCGAGCACTATATATGATGAATTATGTCATGCGAGCTTAGAGAAAGGTATTTTGGCATATGGTAGACCTTCAATTAGCAGTTGAACATTCACGATGATTGAAGGAGTGTAACATGGAATCGAGACGTGCCAAGTTGGATTTAGATTGGGTCCTACCCTAATTTTGGTAATGTATAATCGCTGACTTTGTATTTTATTTTTGGATAAGAGTTGATCACGTTTTGTGATGTATTTGGGAGTCGACTGAGTATGAGGTAAAGTATATATATGGAAAGGTTTTCAGAAGCGAAGTATGGATATTGTATGATTAGTTGAATGAATGCATTCTGATGTTAGAATCAGATAGAAGGTGATGTGAGCTACAACTGGAACTACTTAAGAATATAAGATGCTTGTATAATTTTAATTTTGATAAAGCATTGTAACAGAGACAGATTTCTGATTGTAAGAGAAGTGTGCTCATTGTATACTCCTAACAAGGTTTTGTATTCCTTTAACATGGAAATGTACTAATATAATATTCAACTCCTAACATGGCTAGGTCTCCTAATAGGGACACAATACTTTTAGTGCATATTTGTGGGTATCATCCCCATCAGGGTTTTCCCTTGGCCAGCTTTTCCTCGTGAACAAAGTCATGATGTTATGAGTTGTGTATTTTATGTTATTTTCATTTCAATAATTATTTGGTTAATTTGGAAATTGCTAAGTTTAATTTTAAAGTGTTGTAATATTGATTCACGCCCCCCCCCCCCGCCCACCTCAATATTACTTAATTAGAACAATTGGTATTAGAGATTTTGGCCCTTGGAGAGAAAGCCTAATAGCTTAAGGGAGATCAAGATGGATTCTAAAAGTTTGGAAGAGAACTTTGGAGAAACACTAGAAGACCTTGATTAGGCTAAAGCTGAAAATGGTGATTTGAAATTCAAATTGAGAAGATCATAAGGTTTCATCAATAAACTCAATGAACAGCTTGAACTTTCCATAAATCAAAGACAAGATCTTATGGAATAGATAAAAGAAGATTCAGATATTGATTCATCAGATCATGTCAAATAAATTGAACAATAAAAAGATGCATTGAAGCAAGAACATGAAGCTACTTCTATATAGATGGCTAAAAAAAATCAGAAAGAAAAACATGAGAAAACCAAAATTGAAGAAATCCTAAAGAATGCAAATGCTCATATGGGAAAAATGCATATTGAACTTGATGACTACAGAACCAAGTATCATGAAATAGAAAAATACAATCAAATCATAAAAGGAGAAATTCATGAGGCTAAGAAACACATTGAAAAGATTCATATGAGAAGTAACAAGATTGATGAACAGAGAGAGAGAGAGAGAGAGAGAGAGAGAGAGAGAGAGAGAGAGAGAGAGGGCNCATATGAGAAGTAACAAGATTGATGAACAGAGAGAGAGAGAGAGAGAGAGAGAGAGAGAGAGAGAGAGAGAGAGAGTTGGCTTCAATAAATCTGAATGTTCTAAATCTCAAGAAGAAAAATGTGAAGAAAAGATACGTGAAGAAAGACCCATACAAAAAGAGCCTAACAAGGAGATCAGACCTTTCAGAGGTAGATGCTTTGGATGCAACAGAGTTGTTCACATGAAGAAAGATTGCAGAGTTAAAATTCCTTTATACAAACCCTTTTCTGGCTATTGTTTTAATTGCTATGAATATGGACACAAGAAGACAGAATGCAGGAAGCCTGATCAGTCCTACACTAAGAAAGATTACATTAGAGAAGAAATAGTAGTTAAGATCACATGTTACAAGTGAAATAACTTTGGGCACATCACAAAGTAGTGTAAGATGAAAATTAATCAGAACAGATCATCTCCTACATGCTACAAATGTAACAAAATAGGATATATAGAAAAGTTTTGCAAGTATAATGAATATACAGTTAACAGAAGACTACCACCTATTGTTATAAACAAAAATGTTGGTGATGTTGGAAAAATTATGGTAGAATACATGGAAGGGTTTGACAATCAATTTGTGAAAGAAAGTGGTAAAGTTTGGAAAGCGAAGGAGCCAAGTGAGACTAAGGTTTAGGAAGATTCATTAGTTTCTGTTGAACCTTTTCCTAATATTGTTACATCGACCTAGATGGCCAAGCATGGCCTTAGGGGGAGTTTTGGATAAATAGAGAGAAAATCATCAATCCCATGTTTATATCGAATAAGCTTTTGTGAGCTTATGGAGAGTATGTATGATTGGTATGAAATGCCTAACCGATATCGCACAACTATACACACTATATCTTGTGATTGCCATATTGATGATCGACTAGATCATTGAAGAGTTGAGTTTATTGGGAACTGTGTCATTTTTCATAGCGAAGTATAAGAGTAATCAAAGAACTTATCTAATCACTATTCAAAGAGAATAATTGAAGAAGAGAAGTGATTTGAGCAATAAGGACTAAAGAAGCTAGGGCATTTGCGATTGATTGAAGCACAAATTCATAGATTTAGGGAACAAAGGTATTTGAATTACTTGTGAGTATTTGAATATGGATACTCCTATAATTTTTGGTTTAAACAAGAGGTCTAGATACAAATTCAAGAAGCATCCTTTCAAATTAATTGAGGACGACCCTGAAGGTGCATTTTCTCTAATGCCCTATGAAATTCTACACATCGAGGATGTTAGGCCATATATCCACTACAAGTATGAGTCTCTGGGAGATTTTGAGATCTTCAAGGAAATGAAAGACATGATTAAAGAGGATGTAAAATGGAAGGATGAGTTCTCTCATCTTGAGAATCTCAGTGTGATGAAAATGACTGAAATGCATGAGTTTGACGAAGAAGAATGATTTAAGATTGTGTTGAGTAAAGTGCACCACCAATTTATTTGGATTGGTGAGCAACATGTAAATATTTGCAGTGAGTTGATCCATGACATTACTAGTTTGGATAACTTTGGAGTCATCCCTGTAGCAGAGAATAATACCAAGAAACAAGTGAAAACCCTAACCCACTCTAAATGGGATAAGTGAGCAATGAAAGTGGTCAAAATATTCCAACAAGATGTTATATTAGTTGCGATGATATTGGAATACAAACTTCACTATAGCAGCCAACCAAATTTAGTATTTGTTGGTGTTATAATGACGGCGTATAAGATCATGAAGGAGAAAGTGAAGTATAACCTTTGCGAAGTTCTAGCACAACAATTCATGAAGAATGTAAGGCAGATTAAGAGTGAAAAATCCAAGGCATTCAGATTTGGATCGTTGTTGATATATATGTATATACACATTGTGCATAAATTCCTCGGTATGCACCCAAGAGCTTGGAGAGACAATGAACCTAATGGATTACAAGTATCAAACAACTATAGGAGACAAAACAATGACTGGGTGGATGGAGAATTATCTGGAATGATCAAAATATTGCAGAGACAAATGAAAGAAAGAAAGAGGATACCAGAGGAAATGGTAGAGAAATACAAGGATACAATTGTAGACACCCTAAAATGGATAGACTTGCGACCTTACTTTAAAATATTAATTTTCATCTATTAATTAATGGGTTTTTAATCATTAATTAATCATCTATTTCTTCTAAATCCATTCCCCAAATCATTTAATCATATCCCCAAAATTAATTAAATAATTAATTTTATTTAGTTAATTAACCTTAATTAATTAATCTTTATTAATTAATAAAATTCAATTTCCTAAAGTTTAAATTTAAATATTTAAACTTATTAATTAATTCGTCTAATTAAATTAATTTCATTGAATTAATTTAATTTCACTCAATAATTCAATTCTCAATAAAAAAGAATTCAATTATCTCATGTTTGAATACTTTAATTACAAAAATCAATTAAATATTCAAATAAATCATTTCTCAAGTTCAAAAAGGTAACTCATGAACAACTTTTCAATTAACTAAACATCCCCTCTTCTCTCTAAGTTGAAGAGGTGGAGTAAATTGGTTTCTTTTCAATTAACTAAACATCCCCTCTTCTCTCCAAGTTGAAGAGGTGGATTTTACTGGTTTCTCCTTAGTTAAACTAAAACATCACCCCTTCTCTCTAAGTTGAAGAGGTGGAGTTTACTGGTTGCTCCTCAGTTAACTAAAACATCACCTCTTCTCTCCTAGTTGAAGAGATGGAGTTTATTGATTGCTTCTCCAGTTCCTTTTGATCTCAACCATTCATTCTCTAATCTCTAGGATCGATCTCAACCATCTAAATAATTTTCCATATTCTATATAATCAACCCTTCACAACCATTTGAAGGATCCAAGATTTCAAGATTTTGTGCATACTTACTCTGTCAAATTCTCGTATGAAGCATCAAAGCATTTTAGTGATCATAACTAATATCAATTTCTCAACACTCCCAAGTCATAGATGTTGTTGATACCAATACTAAGCACCACACACAAAACATTTCAGAAGGAGTAGAGAGAAGCAATAGAAGCCTCGAGCATTGTGGTTTACATTCGTTTGTTTTCCTCTATCTTTGCTTGTTATTTTATTGTTCATAGGTTGATTCTTAGTAGTTTGATTGATTTCCCCCATTGCAAATCGGTGCTATTAACCCTCATTTGAGTGTGTAGTATATAGCCTATACATTTTGTCAAACCTGAAGTGAATCAAATAGCTCGATAATCGCTTGAAGATGACAAAAAAATATTTTGGCCTCAGTCGTACGGCCGCAGTTTCATTTTTTATTTTTACGATAAACTTATAATTTTTTAATTGACAGAAGTTTTCTGCAATTGATGAAACTTTTCCATGATCAACTGGTTTAATGCCGCAATCAATTTGTGTGTTTTGTAGTTTTTTCTCTATTTTGGAATTTTACCGTAATTGACCGATCTTTTTTGCAATCACCATAAAAACTTCACAATTTCCAAAAGATTTCTGCAATCAATAGAATATTACCGCAATTAAGAGCACTTTAGTGTAATCGCCTGCCAGAATTTCACATCTGGAAAAATCATTTCACATCTGACGGAAGAATTTAGCAATTGCTCTATTTTAGCAATTTATTAATTAGATCAGATCTATTTCTTAGTTTCTATGCAGGAATGAGAAAATGATATATGGCCAAAAGGATAATTAGATGCATCCTGAGTTCTAGATCACTAAGAGCAGCCATAAGAAGAACTGCTAACTACCACATGCAACAAAGCGTAATCTTGGCAATCGTAGTAGAAGATCCAAGAGAATCTTTTAACAAGTATTTAGATTCTCTCAAGCATTTTGCATCCAAGTACAAGGTTACCATTAGTCTTAACAGTATTAACAATCTCAGAGATGCTGAATATTATTCATTTTGATTGTTAGAAGGTTTCGGTACTAATCACTTTTTGAGATCTTGTGGTGTGGAAATAGTTTAACAAAGAAACCTAAAATCAACTCATCTCTATTTTTGGTGCTTAAAAAAGAAAAGTGTATGCAAAACATCACAATCTAACTTCTCCAATTTGGTGCTTAAAATTGATGTGGTGTTTAAAAATTGAACAAAGGCAAAAAAATCTTTGAATTTGATGCATTAAAATTGGACAAGAAATCTTCATTTACTTTGGGCTTAAAACTGAACACGCATGCATTTATGGATGATAGCTTAGTTCAAACTTGAAATTTTGGTGCTTAATTGATAACCTTGTGCCTTGAGTCATTGGTGCACTTGCACAAATCTGTTAGATTAACAACCTTTATACTTTTTTAGAGAGGCTTGTCTGGGAAAATCACTTCTTCCTCAGAGGATGACCTTAAATCGGTAATCCTTCTGATCGCTATATAAAATAGACATGAGCCAAAGCTCCATTTTATATCTAGTCAAGCTCAAGCGAGGTGTGTTGATGATAGCCTAGATCGAGTGAAGTATCCCTAAGTAGCCAACATGGTCAACTAGGCTCTTAAGTGAGTCACACACATACAAACTGACTAGATAGACTGCACGAAACCTACTACAAACCATTAATTAGAGACCTACCTATTTCACCTCTAATCAAGTGTCTTATTATAGTGCAAGGGATTGTAGAATTCCCCCCAAGGTTCCCAACATATGTGTTCTAGGATATTGTGTTGATGAAAGAGATCTTCATTAGCATGGCAACAATATCAGGCAACGAAAAAAACATGGGCACCTACATCATGGATCTTTGTGTCCTTGTGGTGTGATGATTATTGTTTGAGCCAATGAACATTAAAGAATTGGGCCTATAATATTGCATCTTGAAGCCATTTGACCTAGATTAATTTGACTATCTTTGTTTCAACCATGTGAAAACATTACAACTTGCAAAATTTTTAGAATGTACACATTTCATTCTTGGATCTTCAAAACGCTGTGTCTATTGTGCTTGCTTGAATGATCAGTTTCTAAAATGCAAAACCAACATCAAAAAACTATCAAAATGAGTCAAACATGTTTGAAGTCTAGTGTGTCAAACAGAATCTGTTCCACAGAGATCAAATTTTTATCAAACAGATTCCCAATTGATATCATTTTTCAAGACTTTCATACTTTTCCGCAATTGACAAAAGTTTTCCGCAATTGACAGAAGTTTACCGCAATAAAGCCCTTTATTTCCACAAATGATCCTATAATTTCCACAATCATTGAACATTTACCGTAATTGACCTAGCATTCTGCCATAATCAGTGGAATTTTGTCACAGTCGACCTATCAACCTATGCATTTATTCTATCAGCAAAGTTGGATTCCTCTATCAACACTCTTCCTTTTTATCAGTCTAAAAACCTTGGAAAAGATTCCCCATTTCATGTGAAAGATCAATGTACACATCCCAAGAAATAATAGAGAATTTATGTGAATCTCAAAACATCTAAGATCATCCCTCTTTGACAATTTAGCTATTGTTTACCAAAGTAGATTATCCTGATCTCATTATCCAATTTCATAAATCTTTATTAGTGATTTTATCTCATCTAAGGAAAGACTCAAAATCAATATCTTACATCACCAATCTCCGAGATCAAGAGAAGTCAAAATTGGTTCCTAGAATTACCCTTGTCAAACAGAACTCACACTCTTCTCGAGAGGTTATCCTTTTTTGTTTTCTTTATATCACTCATTTTAGTTCAAAACCTAGATAACACCATGTCTCTCACACCCTATGGAGGACCTTATACTAGGTTGAAGGCTAGAACCCAACCATATGAATCCTATATTAACCAAATTCCCCTGTGGGAAAGAGACCAAGAGGATGACCCATTTTGAAACACAGATCCTTCTCTTTACATTGAAAATATGCATCCTATTCCTCATGGTCCCCATAGACCAACCATGTTTCAAGATGTCACAGAGGAAGAGATCAAAGACATAGAGAAATATGTCTATTCCAAACAAGCAGTTGATGTTGTTGTGGAGAGAAACCCCAAAAGCTTTCTAGCCATGTTGATTAAAAAGGGAGTCAAACTCCCTGCTGAATTCAATGTGTCAACAATATGGCCTGAAAATCCACTAGCAGGACAAAGCATAACTCAAACCTCTCAAACAGATATTGTGATATTGTAAATTTTGTCTCTTTCATCATCAACGACAATGACATCATTGCAGATTGTGTCAACCCAAACTAGCTCTTCCAATCAAGCTAGTACATCATCCACACAAATCATGATGGGCACCCAAATGAGTGCACCCATGGTCACTAGTTTAACTCAAGCATCATCCTCATGGACTTTTACATTAAGCACTCATCTTATGTCTTCAATTCCACAAACGAGCAATAAACCATTTGCGAATACTCAGAAAATGCAGTCTATCAATGCAAGCTTTGGGCTCAATACTTCGCTCCCACATGGATAAATTTGTGTGGGTCCAACATTCAGTCAACATCCACCAAAGGCTACATGTTTATTCCTACAGGGATCCCCACAGAAACAAAAAAAACAAAAACAATAATCTTGGACCAATCAAATTCCCTAGTATCAAAATCACACGCTGGGAAATCAATACCAAGTCCCATGGACTAGATCATATGTCCCAACACAAGGTACACAGAGGTGAATCCTTATACCTACAACAACACAGAGATTCAATTTTGGTAACGTTCCTCAATCTCAAATAGACATGTTGATACAACAAGTGCAAAATCTACAAACATAAATGATGGACATAAAAAATCAAGGGAAAACCAAGTCTTACACACCAGAGGACTTATACCCATACCCATTTGATCACTCATTTCACATGTCTCTATTTCCCACTCACTTTCCAGTGCCCAAATTTGACAAATACAGAGGCAGTACCAACCCTGTAGAGCATATCATGGAGTTCTTTGCTAGTTGCATTGAGGTTGCACATGAAAAAACTTACCTAATGCAATTGTTTCCATAGAGTCTAGCTAGATAAGCAATGGAATGGTTCTCACACCTACCCCATGGCATTCAGTCTTGGGGAGAATTGGCCAAAAAATATATTTCTCACTTATATCATAACATCGAACACAAGTTCAGCATCAAGGACCTCTGAAACATTAAGCAAAAATATGGTGAATCCTTTGTTAAATTCTTACAAAGGTGGAGGAATATTGCAAACAAAATAATGTATGATGTGCCCAAACAAGACCTAATAGTTATGTTCATTAACAATTTGATCCTAGATATGTCATTCACAATAGAATTGTAGCTCACTCCAAATTTCAAGCAACTCATTGAACGAGGAGTTTGATGTGAGCACAACTTGATCAAGAGAGGAATCCTTGCAGATCCTACCCAAACAAACAAAAATAAGAATGCAGAAGATAAAGAAAAATAGTGGAATAAGAACAATAATGTCACCAATGATGGTGGCATTGACGTCAAAATAGTCAACTATGCTCAACCCAAGGTTTCACTACAAGGAGCACCCATGACAAATCAAAAACCCATGGTGCACACTCAATAAGAGAATATCCAAATTCAAACACCACTGTTCAAGTATAAGTTGTATCCAACAACCTGCAACCCAATGCACAATGCCCACAAAGGTTTCATTTCCTAAATGCGACTACACACCATTAGGAGAGTCGATATAGTCAGCTTTAAAAAAGTTGACTCAAACCAATCACTCTGCCCGAAATCAAAGAATACAAACACTAGTACATTTGAGGTCAAATTCTGATGGCCATTTGTCAGATTTGCAATGCGCATTTGTCAAAATTTTGACACTTGAGTTCGTCGCCATTTTTGCGTTGGAAATTGCAACAGAAGACATACCCGTCAGTTTACCAACACCATGTCATGTCAAAAACTTGCACATGACAACGGCTTCGTTATGGCATTTCCTATGGTTCATCCATCAGAATTTTGATAACAAGACCTATCGAAAATATACAGTCTCTGTCAGAACTTTTCTATTTATGACACTTAAACTATCGGAAGAGCGACAGTTGTGTAGCATTTCTCCGACAGGTCCCTGTCGAACGTATAGCATTACTGTCGCAATAAATGTCATAAATTATTTTTCTCTGACATTTTGTCTGTTGAAAGCATAGTGCTACCATCAAAATTAATTATAAATTGTTGACAAACCGATGGATAGGCACATTAAAGTTAACACAGCTCAAGAGACCATCATAGGTTGTCTCTTTCTTTGGTCTATATTATTGACAGAATGTTTTACCTTTCATTAGCTCATCAAATCTAGGGATTTGAAAGAATTTAATAGAATATTTTCATGACAATGTACATTATTTAAGTTGACATTGCACAAATTTATCTACTTCGTGCACTTGTAGACTATGAGGATGGCGATAAAGAAGCATGGCCATCTTCATAGTATACAAGTGTGTGAAGTAGATAAATTTGTGCAACGTCAACTTAAATAATATACGTTGTCATGAAAATATTCTATTAAATTCTTTCAAATCCCCAGATTTGATGAGCTAATGAAAGGTAAAATATTCTGTCAATAATATAGACCGAAGAAAGAGACAACCTATGATAGTCTCTTGATCTGTGTTATCTTTAGTCCTAGCTACCTATCGATCGTTGAGAATAATCACTGCCTTGCATTTATGTACACTGCACAAATTGATCACATTCTCGCAAAAACATTTTACACTTATACATCTCATCAATACTGGAGGCCTAAAGTAATTTTATACGATCACTAGCACATTTCGTGCATGGCTGAGAAACACTATCCAAAGTTTCTAGATAACCGTTTTTGAGAAGAGGAATGAGTGGAGGCCAAAGAAGGGATAATTGTGAAGGTTTTATAGATGTAGGTTACTGAATCATCATCTTTACACTGGTACTCAATCTGGCCTCCACTCCATATACGTATTCTCATAATCTAAAAACTCTCCATCATTGATTCTCGTCATTTTTTCAACATCTCCATGGACTGAGACCTTAAATTATTGAGCTTCTCTTTATTTCGAGAATAGTTTAACATTCTCTACTTAACAGGGCCAACCACGTGAAGGTGGAAGCTCACCTAGCCCCTCCAAGGAGCCTCTTATGACCCTTTACGACATTTTAAGACCTCTAAGATGTATTATTAGGGATCGTAAAGGGTCATAAGGGGTCCTGGGACACAACAGCTGAGAAACTTAAATGTAGGCATCATGGTCACA
>MU226715.1:1342813-1384271 GCA_018584345.1 Thuja plicata | reverse complement strand
TTGATAGTGTTCCTTGAGGGAAGGGGGATTGTGAAAGACTTGTTATCATTGTATTGTATATTTCCAATATGTTTGGATGCAGGGTAGACCAGGAGAATGAAGGATCACTCACTGATTGCATGATAACTCAGTTTTGAAGGGTCACTAATTGAGGGGACGGTCAAGGTCTGGATGATTGGGCCATTGGAGGACCCTGGTTCTTTATATTAATTGCTATTCAAATTGGATGCATGGATTTCTTGTGAATTATCGGCTGTTGTGTACCCTGCAGCTGGATCTGTACAATACATTTGATGCCCTAAGCTATCAATACAAATGGCACCTGGCTAGAAGCTCATGGGCTGTCCATTTGATAACCACAATCAACATTTCAAAAAAATGGATGTCCTTGAGCACAAGCACCAATAACATCAAATAATGGAGTTAAAGCATGGGCTAGGCCACAACACCAATAGAATGTGGTCATTTTAGTGACAAAAATATACAATGGCATCATTAAACACATATGCCAGTAATATCAACAAACGTGAATCCAAACATTTGAATATAGTGAATCGATATCCTTGAGCACAAGCACCAATAACATCAAATAATAGAGATAAAGCACTGGCTAGGGCATGACACCAGTAGAATGTGGTCATTTCAGAGAGAAACTCCCTCAATAATAAAATGAAATGCATTTGAATGTGATGCCAGAGGCTCAAAAGATGAAGAAATCACATACCTTCTCCCGTGCCCAGTTGTCGCTCCTTTTCTCTCACTCTCTAATTGAAATGAAAATGATGAGGCTGTTTCATTTTTTTTTTAATGTATACCCCGAATCTGTTAGAGTTCCGATGGTCAATTAAACATCCATCAAAATACCGACATCATCGGGGCCTATTACAAAAAAAACACCAAATTCGTAAGAAAAAGTTACCCGTCGAAAACTTTTGTCAAAATTTGGCCCCAAATGTAGTAGTGGAACATGGTGCTGTGAAACCCAAGTGGTGGAATGATAAAGAATTGTATGAATATCATAGAGTGAAAGGACACAAGACACCCAATTGCTACCGATTTAAAAACTTCATACAAGATCAAATTGACCAAGGGATTATCGATGTTACAAATAGCCAAACCAAGGGTACAACCGATCACACAATCTTCAATGATACATTTCATGATCATAACAAAGGGAAAGCTTTCACATGTGGTGGATAGACTAAACAAGTGAATTATACCTATGCTAACTCTGATAGCACTATCAATTAATCCTTCAGATAGCCAATTTTCTATAATTAATATCAGAGATCCCAATGCCAAATGTGTTGTCACAACGCGACGTTCTAAGGTTGTTTTGGAAGGATTGCGTTCCACTTCAGCAACACCAGCTAATCCTCCAACAACCTCCAATCCAAAAAATATTCAAACTAGTCTAGTGGATCAGCTAATCACACACCTACCCAGATCTCCATGTTCAACCTCTTGCACATATCCCACAGCATAAGAAAGATCTGGATCAAGCCCTTCAAAATGCAGTTGTCCCACAAGACATAACTCCATAGAATTTACAAACCATGGTAAATTACATTGATTCCAAAAAGAACACTGCCTTTACACACCATGACATGCCACCATACAAGCCTCTGTAAAATGATCCCCTGCATCTTCTTATCCAAGTTCACAAACACACAATCTGAAGAGTCTGGTGGAACCAAAATTTATAGTTAATTTTGAATGGTTAAATAATTCATGGAAGTATTTCTGCAAGTATTATTTTTTATGCTTGTTTTTCCTCCTTTCATTCATAATTCATTATTGAAATTATCATGTCCTATGCATTTATCTTGTCTAATTCCTTGCATTTTCCTGTTAAATCTGCTAATTTTCATGTTTTGAACGACTTATATATACTTTAATTCATAAATATAGCCATTGGCCCCTTTTCGCAGTTTAAATATCTATTTTAAAATTACTTTGTGACCTTGGCAGGGAATTGTAACACCCCAAAATTGGCACCTTACAATTCTAATTAATTTTGGTGCATTTCTTCAAATTTTTATCATCGAAGTCCTATTGTACTAGGCAAATTCTCCTTCCTAATTGTCTTTAATTGACTTAGTCTCAAATGCAGAAAACCTAAATTTGCATAAATTTCACACCATATTTAATTCCTAAATTTTTAAGATTTATTAGCTAAAAATCCCTATGATTAATTAATTTAATTCTAAAGTCCTAAGTGATTTTAAATTAAATTAATATCACCCCCTTTAGCTAATACACATCAAGGGAATTAAATATTATTTGGTTATTTGAACGGATTATCCTCACTTGAATTTAATAATTCAAACAATGCGAAAAGCCCCCATGTGGCAATAATTCATTTATTTAATTTAATAATTCCTTCATATTTGTCTCACCTTCCTCCATGAAGATGAAGAGTCAGTCGTTTCTTCCCAAGAAACTCTTCATCCTCTCTTCAGGATTTTCTATATTATGGACCTTCTTTCCTTCATTTGGGAGAGCAATTTTTAGAGTACCAAAACTATAGTGAATTATTGTCTCAATTCTCTCATATTTCCAAGCTTTTATTGCATATTTAGTGTAATTTCATTTAGCTTAATGGCATTTTTCATCTCAATTTAGTTTGTTTATTTATCAAGTAGCTTAATTTTTTTTATCTATTTCAAGTTTCTTAGCTTAAAATCTGCATCTTCATTCCTAGATTACAATTGCATCTCTCATATAGAATAAATTTCATTTCAGTTTTCAAAGCTTTCAAATTCTCCATTTTAGCAATGGTATATGGTTGTTGGCTCTCGTTCTGAGAGTAATTAAACACCCCAACTAAATAGGAGGCAATAGGTCAATTCAATCGATATTGTGGAATTAGCAATTCATGTTCATCTTTGTGATTCAACGATTAAGCAATGACTATATTGTGTTGTGGCTGATTTAAAGGTCAACATTTAGACACATACATTTTGGCGCCCACTGTGGGCTAGAAAATTGATTTTTGACCTCACTCTCAAAAAAAAATTGACAAATTTCTATACTCTATCGTACGTCTGTACATCTCTGTGTACAAATTCTCACACGAGAAATATGAGTGTACCACACAAAGTTTTGCTTTTATTATCAATGTCTCACATGACAAAGCACTTTCTCACACTAGTTGTTGCATTTCCTTGTGCGAATCCTTGTACTTCCTCACGTGAGACTTGGTGACAATCTCTGGAATTTCACAGCTTCTACAATTATTGTTACTGTTTTCCTGATTATTTTCACATGCTTCTATTTTTTATCTCTCTGATTTCTCTGACAGCATAACAGTGGGCTACAGGTCACTTGATGAAGACATAAACTTGTTAACGGTTTTCTTGCAGGACGGTTGTCAAAGATCATTTTAAAACATTGTGCTTGTTTATTACTTTCATCACATAGTATAATTAGGGCCTTGTTAAAATTTCTTGGGAATCTTGATAGAAAAATAGGGGAATAGACTCTTCATTACATGGAAGTGATGCCCATGGATGAATCCAAGACCCAGATGTTGCTAACATGATGGAGACCTAGGGAAGCAAGGAAAGGTAACAAACCTTTAGCATGTTCACTTGTCAAGGGATTATGCTCTTCTCTCTTTGAGAGAATCAGAAACCCAAAAGATTGTGAATTGGTTGAAGGAGAGTTAGCTCGCTGATGAATATGTCTTGCGTGTTTGGGTAAGGTGAAGAGGTAGAGAATTATGCTCTTCTCTCTTTGAGAGAATAAGAAAATCTTACCCTCGAATCCGAACCAAGTTTTGTGTCACCTTTAGAGGGCCTACCGGAAGTTGAACCTCCGGGAATGACCCAAGTGAGTACACACCTATCGCTGGTGATTCCACCTCACTATAATAAAGTATGCTTTGTCAAGTCCAAAGAATCCAAAGCCATGGTAACTTATTTCTCATGATTCTGACTATCATCTTGAGAAATCCTTGTTTAATGTAATGAGCGGCGCCACTCCCAGTCCTGCTTGCGGGGGTGTATGACTTTCAAGTGTTGGTGTAGCTGCGAGGCCCAAGCCCTATATCGGGGACACTGAAGGTTATTGTGAATGGAAGCCCACTAAAAATTTTCTTAATTAGTTGCCTACCCGTATCACCTCCAAAAGGAGACATAATCTTTGCACATGGAGGGGGAAGAATCTCTCTCATAGATTCTCACCATTCGTATGCACACAGATGCTTGAAGATGGTATATGACGTTGGCCCCTACTTTAAGGGTAACCTTCAAACATATATTATTTAGTCCTTGGCAACACCAAAAACATGGGTGCCCTCTAGGGGGTGACACAGTAGTGTGAGGTGCACGCATACACATAAGCAGTGGGGCACGGATTTTGTCTTCTCTACCATTTTTTGTAGGGATAACTAAGTGCTTGTTTTGAGTCTTAAACTATCTAATCATGATTAAACAAAGACTCCCATGATTCTACCAAGTTGCCTTGTCATTGGTAGAACTTTTTGCACCTACTTCTTGCGTCACTATTGCTTGATCAAAACTTTGTGCTTGTTAACGATTGCTTGTCACATTCAAACCGAGATTGTTAATCTAAACTATCATAAAACTATCCTAAATCTAGAAATTTTGTTAGAGAATAATCCTGACTGTGTCTCTAAATTTGAATTTTGTCTCAAAAACTGAGTCGATCTATTGAAACCTGGAGTTTTCTCGTGCGAGATTCCAAAAACTGAGCATTTCCTCACACACAGTTAAGCATTTCCTCGCGCGAACCCACACTTTCTCACATGATTTTATACCTTGGTGTCCAAAAACAACAAGCTATTTATTGTTGATTGATGATTTTTTTTCTTGATCTATTTTTTGTCTAAGATCTAATTACCTATTTCCCTATTGTCTGCAGTCTGAAATTGATTGTCTTGAGTTGCAAACCGACTGATTCTTGCTCAAACTCATTTTGTCTCTTTGTTCTCTATCCTACCTTTCTATGCTTTTGTACCTTGCAAAACGACAGTCACATCTCGGCTATTCTAGCCATACTCTCAACTATTCGTGTCGGGTGCATTTCACATCTTGGTTGTTCTAGCCTTTGTCTCCTTTTCGCTATTTCTAGAGATAGAATTCTGAGTTGGATCCTAATTTCTCTCTCATTTCATGTTCATCTATGCCTGTTACGACCAGAAGCGGCAACATATTCCCATTCATGGTTCTGGAATAAGTAAAGTTAGATCTCGTAATCAAGGAAGAGGTCATTCTGAACCTATTGTTCAATCTGGTAGTCAAGAGGGATCCTCATGTTCCTCCTCTTTGTTTAGTATAGATCCTAGTCTGAATCAGAAATCGGTGTTCCAACTGTGCTATAATCCCTTGTTTCAAAGACAACCTGAACTATTGTTTCAAGATCAACAGAACTCATTGCTTCCAAATCAACAAAACTTTGGAAAATCACTTACTTGGGTCAAGCTTCTTGACAATCCTCGCTACCTTATTGATCCTTTTGATCCTATCAATCCTTGTGAACCTATTGATCCTTCCAAACCCATCGATCCCTTTGACCCACTAAAAGTTACATTGGCCACGAACTCTCGGCTCGATACACACACTCACACTGAACCTGTGCACATGACACATTCCCACATCAGCAACATGGGAAGCCCATTTGACTTCCCACAAGGTCAATACAATGAGGCCCATGATCAATCTCAAAATGATCAGAATCAACAATCCCAAGGTGATCAGCAAGCACATCACCGTCGCCCTCCTCCACATGACCAGAGTCAAGATCAGAACCCAAGCATTTATGAGATCCTTGGTAAAGATGATGATCTAATAACTCAAAATGACATAGATGTTGCAAAATATAATAAGGGTCTCATAAAGATGATGTAAATTCTCCTTATAGAAGATAAAGAGAAATGTTTTCTAGAATTGGCAAACCAAGGAGTTAAGCTACCCCCAGATTTCAAAGTGGAAACACTTGTTACTAAAGAGGAAGAGACTAAGACTACCAAATTGCAAAAGATGATTCAAGATATGCAAAACCAAATTAGCCAACTTGTAAAGGATAAGGACAAACCCGCACAACAATTCATGATAGAGAGTATTTTTCCTTTTCCTTTTGATAGGAGTCTTCATATGGCACCTTTTCCCAAGGGTGTGGAACTCCCTAAGTATGATAAATATCTGGGTACCACCAATCCTCGGGATCATCTGAGAGAATTTGGGGCCCTATCTATGGATTTCATTCACGATCAAACTTATTTGATGCATCTCTTTCCCCGAAGTCTTGGTGGACCTGCCATGGAGTGGTTTTCTCGACTACCCACCGACATTAAGACTTTTGATGAGATCACAAATCTCTTTATCCAGCATTATTCTCACAACATAAAACATCCCATCAACATCAAGGATCTTTTCAATCTCAAGCAAAGACAAGGGGAGCCATTCCTGACATTTCTCCAGAGATGGAGACAGATTTGCACCAAGTATCCTCGTAAAATACCCGAATCTAAGAAACTCGACATCTTCTTGGACAATCTCAAATCCTGATTTTGGGTATCAGGTACAGCTTCAAGGTCCCCTCAATTTTGATAGCATGACCAAGAAATCTATTAGGATAGAGGCGTTTATGGTTAAGAAAGGGGAACTGACTTTTGCACAAAGACAACAAACAAGGTTCCTCCTCTTCCAACAAAGATAAAGGGAAGTTTGTCAACAAGAATAGGGACATTGTGAATGATGGAGTGGTTGATAATGTGACCCTGGCTCCTTCAAAATCAATTTTCAATCTCACCTCTAGTATACAAGCAATCAAAACTGCTGAAAAGGCTACAACAAACACTCATCTGCCTTCCAGATTCTCTAGCAACAAACCTTGGGCCCCTCGACCCAAGAGTGAATTCACTTCCTTGGGAGAACTGCTTGATTTAGTTTACAAGACTTTGGTGCAAAAATAGGTTCTCACTCCTTTGGACAAGCATTCATATGATCCCCAACCATGACCCCATTGGTGGAACGACAATGCATACTATGACTATCACTAGAACAAGGGTCATAAGACTTCTACTTGTCTTCAGTTGCACCATAAGATCCAAGATTTGATTAATAATGGTGATATTATTGTGGATAATCATAATAAGAATTCAAATCACTAGGCATTTAAAGATCCCTTTCCTCCTCACAAGAAAGGTGAGTCTTCCAACACTAAGAACAACAATTCCAAGGTTAACTACATGCATACCACTAATGACAATATCATCAACATGATCGAACCTGTCAAAGTTGAGTATTGTGATGTGATTACTATCAAGGAGAGCGGGGATGCTCCTAAACCTAAGACCCCATTTTTCTTGAGAGGCCCTGGGTCTCGCTCGTCTAAACCTGAATCATCTCAGGATTGCGCAAATTTCATTACTAGATCCCACGCTAAGATCACTCTCAAGGGTCCTGACCCTCCTGCTACTACATCCACATCGAAGCAACCTGCGGATAAAGCTGTTGTTGGCCCTACCAATAAGACCATGAAAATGGTCCCTACACCTCCTACTACTAATTATAGTATTCTCAACCAGCTGCAAAGGACCAACACTCAAATAACAATCTTTGAGCTATTGAAGATCTCGCATGCTCACAGGCAGATTCTGGATAAATCCCTCATAGAGGCTAATGTCCCCGAAGACATTAATCTTGATCAGTTTCAACCCATAGTGGGTCACTTGACTTCACCTCACTATCTGTCTTTCTCAGAAGAAGATGACCATTTGGTCAGCCACCCGCATAATGCCCCTTTGCATATAAAGGTCATGATTGGCCAAAAGTGCATTTTTCAGGTCCTTATTAATAATGGTGTTGGCCTCAACATCTGCTTTGTTCACTTTCTCACTCAGCTAGGCTATGATGAAGATTGCATAGATTCCCATAAGAAAATTCACTATCAAAGCCTATGATGAAGAAAGAAAGTCTAAAGGTTTAGTTGTGCTACCTATTCGGGTTGGACCTATTAAAAGAGATGTCACTTGTCAAGTGATGGACATTCCTCTTGCTTACAACATCCTATTGGGAAGACCATGGATCAATGAAATGCAAGTAGTTCCCTCTACGTATCATCAGTGCATTAAGTTTCCTTTCCATGACGCAGAAGTGACAGTTCCTGCTAATATGGGCTATTCTTGTAATACGCTCACACAGTCAGCTAATAGTTTTGTTCCTACTAACAAAGAATCCATAGAATTATATGATGCCAAGCTTAGAGACATGGAACACACTTTAAAAATCAAAGACATAGGCATGGGGGGTTATCAAATAGAACATATGCTATCATTAGCAGCTCTACCTCCGTCTCCTTGTTCTTACAGGAGACCTTCTAAGAACAATAAATCTTCTACTACTCCTAAAATAGTTTATGATGGTGCCTTTGTACGGGCTTCAATACCATTAGAAGATGAAGATGAAGAAAGAGTTGTTAAAGCTTGGCTTTAAAAAGGAAAGGACATATCTGAATAGACCACCCCAGCTCGTGAACTAGATCCCAATAGTGAAGGTCTTAAAATTATGAAATGCTTTGGATACAAAGGGAGTGGTCCAATAGGAATGAATGGTAATGGGCTAGTTGAACCTATTAAATCTACGGGTCAAAGGACTAAAGATACAATTGGTTTAGGCTTCAAGAAGATCTTGTTCCATCTAAGGATTAACAAATTTGTGCCAAAATTGGATCCTCACCCAGAACCTGAAGGCATAGCTACAGTTGACACCACAGAGGATAGCTCTAACAAGGATTACTTTCCTTATCTTATTCCTCCAGATTTGGCAGCATTCTGTGCTAAGCTGGATGATGTCATAATACATGTCAGTATAGCCAAGGCTGGCAGTGACTCCAATGGTTCTATTCCATTCACTTCTCTAACATATGAACAATGGAAAGTGTCACAAGACCCTGGTTTCTAGGGTGAACGATACATACCATCATGGTTTCAAGAGTAGTTTGCGCAAGAATAGGCTAGTGTCACAAGAACTCTCAAACCTTCATGGTGCAAACATCCTAGTCAGAGTTGAGACACAGATTCCCATGAATATGAGTTTGACAATCTTTTAGAAGGATTCTTTGACAGGAATGTTGATACTACACATACATCTAAAAACCTTCTCGACATAAGTGAAGGGTCTAGTGTAAGGTCTAATAAGTCTGATTCCATAGATGTTAACATGTCTTCTACTATGGTCGCTAGGATTCAAAGGAATTCAAATACACCTTTGGATGAGATTGCTCTAGGTCTCAGCTTACTAGTCCATGCTTTCGAAGATTATACCGTGAATGCACTTGAACCCGTCACTTCTCTCTCACTCCAACATCCTGAGATAATAAACTGGAATTCCCCTTCCTCATCCAACGAAGTCCTCACATTCCAGAATGACTATGTTCTAGCCTATTATCTCCACATTGTTGAACCTGTAACTTCCTCCACTAGCGAAGACAGTGTCAGCATGACCGAAAGTGATATCAAGTATCTTAGTCATAAAATCAAAATAAAAAAAATAGGCGCTCTGATGGTGAAAACCACATTGTGGCAGTGTCAGAGCCGAAAAAAGTAAAAAGAATAGATGTATCCGAAGGTGAAAACCTCTCCGAGGCTCCTGAGGATGAGATACTTGATGCACTTCTGATTCATTTTGAGGAATGATCATCAGTGCTAATTGAGTCGACTCAGCCAGTAAATTTGGGTATAGAAGAACATCCGCACATTATTCATGTGGCTAAATCATTGTCTATAGAAGAACTCAAAGAATTCACAGATTTCTTCAAAGAGAAAAAGATAAACTTTGCATGGACATACTCTAACATGCCTGGTGTAGATCCTATTCTTATCATGCATCACCTGTCAATAGCTCCTGTAGTAAAACTAGTCAAGAAAAAACTCAGAAAAATGCATCCACATGTGGCTCTACTTGTTAAGGCAGAATTAGAGAAACTCCTAAAAGTTGGATTCATCAGAGAAATTGACTATGCAAAATAGATCTCCAACATAGTTCCAGTGTCGAAGCATGACAAATCTATTAGAGTCTGTACAGACTTCAGTGACTTAAACAAGGCATGTCCAAAAGATGATTTCCCACTACCCAACATTGATATGATTGTGGATATGATAGTAGGGTATGAAATGTACTCCTTAATGGATGGTTTCTCTAGCTACAACCAAATAAAAATTGCACCAAAGGACCAAGAAAAGACTTCTTTCACTTGTGCATGGGGCACTTTCTGCTACAATGTTATGCCTTTTGGTCTCAAGAATGTTGTAGCCACATATCAGAGAGCAGTCACTACTGTATTTCATGATATGATGCACACAAAAATGGAGGATTCTGTTGATGACACCCTTGCTAAAAGAATGGACATGAAGGCACACATTAATGATCTAGGCCCTATACTGGATCATATGGAAAAGTTCATACTACATCTCAATCCTAAGAAATGAGCATTTGGAGTAACTTTCAGAAAATTGCTTGGTTATATCATCTCCGCAAAAGGTATCAAGGTGGATCTTGAAAAGGTGCAAGCTATCATGGAAATGCCTCCACCTTGAAATATCAATCAAATGAGAGGTCTTCAAGGTTGGCTTCAGTCTATCTGACGCTTCATCTCACAGCTAGCTGACAAGTCACAGCCATTTACTAAAACTCTACATAAAGGTGTGACCTATGAATGGAATAAAGAATGTGAACAAGGTCTTCAACAAATCAAACAATATCTAGCTAATCTGCCTATATTAATGCCTTCTATTCATGGGAAGTCATTAATCTTATAGATCTCAGCTACAGAAACATCTTTGGGTGCTCTATTGGCCCAAGAAGATCAAAACAATAAAGAAAGAGCAATCTATTACATCAGTAGAACGTTGGTATCCTATGAAATGAATTATTTTTTCATTGAGAAATCTTGCTTGGTGGTGGTGTTCGCTTCCTAGAAGCTACAACATTACATGATTTCTCACACTACAAGGCTCATTGCAAAAATTGATCCATTAAAGTACTTACTTAGCAAAGCTTCCCTCACGGGTAGATTAGCTAAGTGGGTCATGATACTCAGTGAATTTGACATTAAGTGTTTGGAAAGAGAAGCTATCAAAGGGAAAGAAATTGCAGATCAATTGGCTGAGGCACCTATTGTAGACTATCAACTATTAAGGATCAAGTTCCCAGATGATTCTATCATGCTTCTCACACATCAAGCATGGACCATGTTCTTTGATGGATCATTCACCCAGCAGGGGTCAGGTGTCAGAATCTTGTTCATTACACCTCAATGGTATTCATTACCAAAGGCTTACAAAATGTTGTTTCCTTGCACAAATAACACTCCTGAGTATGAAGCCTTGATTAATGGATTAAAAATTTCTATTGAATGGCGTGTCGATGATCAGCTAAAGGTCTTTGTAGATTCACAGTTGGTTATCAATCAGGTGAATGATATCTACCAAACAAAAGATGAAAAAATGGTGCCTTATAAAAAGATGGTTGATGATCTCAAGAAATACTTTGCACACATTACTTTCCAACAAATTCCAAGGGTAGAAAATAAATTAGCCAATGCCATGTCTACTCTGGCTTCCATGTTACAAATGCCAGAAATGACTTCAAACATGAATTCCTAGTGGAGACGTTATGCTACCCTGCTTATAATTCCTGTGAATCCTGGATGATTTGTTCAGTCATTGGACATGACTCATCTCACTACCACCATATTTACTCCTACCTTCATGACCAGATCATTCTAGACACTTACACCCGAAATGAGAAACATCACTTAATCCGCAGTGCTTCACGGTTTGCCATCATAGCTAACGACTTATATAGGCGAGGTCTAGATGATACCCTCCTTAGGTGTTTAGAACTTGATGATTCCAAGCATACGTTAGTAGAGGTGCATGAAGGTGTCTGTTGGTCTCACTCAAATGTCCTGACACTAGCTCACAAACTTATTAGAGCTAGTTACTATTGGCCGGATATGGAGAAAGAAGCTACACAATTTGCTAAATCTTGCAAATAGTGCCAGCTTCATGGAAATCTAATCCACACTCCTACCAAGGAGCTCATTCCTTTCGTCAGCTTTTGGCCATTTCAGTAGTGGGCCTTTTACTTGGTGGGTCAGATACATCCATCTTCTTCAAGTGACATAAATTCATCATTACTGCTACAGACTATTTTACTAAGTGGGTTGAGGTAGTGCCCCTCATCGGAGCTAATGGAAAGTCTGTGGCCATGTTTATACTGAACTACATCATCTACAAATATGGTGTACCCTCATCAATAATCACTGACAATGGGGGCAATTCAAGAACAAGGATCTAAAATAATTATGCACTAAGTTTAGAATTATTCAACACTGGTCTTCTATCTATTATCCCTAGGGTAATGGACAGGAAGAAGCTTCAAATAAGACTATTCTCAAGATCTTACACCACATAGTAAACAAATCTAGACAAGACTGGCATCTCCAGATTAATCCAGCTTTATGGGCTTACCGCACCAGTATACAGACACCAACAGCGGCCATGCCCTTTGCTCTAGTTTATGGTGCAGATGCAGTGTTTCTTATTGAGGTTGAGATTCCTATCTTGTGAGTCTCTCTGAAAGGCCTCATTACTAATGATGATATCAGAATATCTCGGCTTCAAGAGCTGGAACTGCTGGATGAACATCAGAAAGTGGGGTTCGATCATCTCTGAGCATATCAAAAGAGAATATCTAAAAGCTACAACAAGAAGGTCAGACCAAGGGAATTCCAAATGAGTGATCTCATCCTGAGAGAGAACCCCAAGAATCAATAGCAGCGGGTCCAAAAAGGAAAATTTGAACCAAACTGGCTTTGTCCGTACATTATCACTGCAGTATTTGGGTCTGGCGCTTACTAGCTCTCTACCACAGAGGGGGAACAGCTCAAAGAGCCTATCAATTCTCTTCATCTGAAGAAGTTCTACAATTGAGATGTCTTCTTAATGCTCATGTACATACTCTATTTTGAGAAAATCCTAAAAATTGCAAAATATCCTTAAAAAATGATCATCTTAGTGAAAACCTGGCAAACAGGCATTTTGATTTATCTATTATCCTGGTGAAAACCTGGTAAACAGTTGCCTTGATAATACCAAAAAATTTGAAATAAATAAAAATACAAAAAAATAAAATATACTCAACCTTGACCTCAAATCTACCTTGACCTTGGTTAATCAAACTCACCCCCCCCCCACCCTTGGGAATTCCTATAAATAGGATATTTTCTTAGTGTAATGTGACCAATTCACATTTAGAGTAAGAAATCACATTCAAACCGCATCTTGAATTGGGCATTTAGCATTTAGCATTGAAGCATTCTTGAAGAGTCTTATTATAATGGTAGTATCATTCATGATTACATAGAATTTGAGCATAGAATAGGGCATTTCATCTTAATTTGAATCTTAGATCCATATTTTCATCATCATTAGCACAATTCTCATTCTAGGGGTTGTCACTTTAGGATGCTTTGTAGCTGAGAGTATTTGTTTAGTCCTTCTAGATAGAGATCCATGAGATGATTTTAATTTTCTTTCACTTTCAAAGTTGATTAACCTAGTTAGATCTTTCACCGTTTGATTGAAAAGTATGTTAAACTAATGTTTCATGCAGGTTTGTGAATTGCAGGTTTACGAACTACATTTGGCACCCATCGTGGGGCTCAAGCCTCACTTTCTAAACATTAATTTTTAAGGATTTACTTTGCAGCTTCTCTAAAATCATTAGAAATTCACACATGGTCCAAAGAAGCTCAAACCTGGTCTAGAACAGCTCACACCTGGTCTGTCACAGCTCACACTTGGTCTATGAAAGATAGCATACGATCTATACAATCTTGCATTTGTTGATAAATAGACTCTATTTGAGGGTTGTGTTGTAAATTCTATCATTTAGTGAACTTTACTTCTCATTTAGGAAGATTTGCATATCATTTGGAAACTTTTCGTCTCATTTAGTGAAAAAATACATATCTTTGAAACTTTGCATCTCATTTAGTGAAAATTTGCATATCTTTTGAAAACTTTGCATCTCATTTAGTGAAAATTTGCATATCTTTTAAACTTTGCATCTCATTTAGTGAAAATTTGCATATCTTTGGAAAATTTTGCATTTTATTGTGTGAAATTTGTATATCATTTAGGGGATTCTGCATAAACATTTGATAAATCTTTAGTTGCATCTGGTCTATCTTAAGTTGCATATGGCATGTTCTGAGTTGCATCTAGTCAGTGTTTAGTTGCATTTGGTATGTTCTGAGTTGCATCTGGTTTGTGTTTAGTTGCATCTAGTCTATTTTGAGTTGCATCTGGTATGTGTTTAGTTGCATCTGGTCTGTTATGAGTTGCATCTGGTCTGTTATGAGTTGCATATGGTCTGTTATGAGTTGCACCTGGTCTGTGTTTAGTTGCATCTGGTCTATTTTGATTTGCATTTGGTTTGTGTTTAGTTGCATCTGGTTTGTTTTGAATTGCATCTGGTTATTTTTGAGTTGCATCTAGTCTGTTCTAAGTTGCATCTGGTCTATCTTAAGTTGCATTCGGTCTGTTCTGCATTGCATTTGGTTAATGATAAGAACATCAAATTCAAGTTGTATAATTAATAAATTTGATAATTAATTGATGTTTTTTTTATAAATTGCAGATGATTAAAAGGATCAAGTCAAGAAAAACCCAAAAAAGCAATACAAAAATTGCACGGTTATCATCAAAGGAAGGAAGCAAACAAGCTACACAAAGAAGCAAAACATATACAATTAGCAATTGAAGATGAAACATTGGAAGAAAGAATTCAAGCATGAAATAGGTATTGGAAGATCACTAACCTTTACCAAGCATTTTATAACATGTTTTATAGTCCTTTAGATACTTCTCCCATTGAATATGATACATATTAAAGCTCAAAAAGCAAAGTGTAGAGTACCAAATTATTGGAAAGAGAAGGAATCTAAAAGATTGAATAAATATGATAAACAAATCCATAATGCAAACATAGTGGAAAACTTAGAAGTGTAAGAGAAAGCATACGTACATTACATAAAAATTCTCAAACTCTATCAAACTAAGTTTCCATCTTTGGCTTAATTATTTGTTCATTCATTTGAGGTGGATTTAGTTTTGATTTTCCTTCACTTTGTTTTTCTTGGTAGTTGAAACTAACATTTTGGGGAGAAAACTTGGATGCTCAGGAGCGAGAACAATCGCCACTAGGTGAGTATACAAAAATAAAAATGAACAAAATAATAAATGCGCCTATCCTTTGCTAGTATCAAAATGACGTATTCCTAAATCCTTATGCATTTTATTTAAATTGTGGCAATTGCATTCACACATCTAGCTTAAGGTAAAAGATCAAATTGAATTCTTAAGTGAAACATTAGGGATATGCTCTTCACCTTTGGTGAATCAAACTCCTTGAAATGCTAAATTTGGGATAGAAAAGAGATAATTAATAAACCAAACACCTAATTAAGCCTTATTTTTTGTGGATAAAATGTGCTAAGGTATATATATGTTCTTCATTCTTTGGGTGAATCAAAAAACCAAAAACACTCTAATCCCACTAGATTAAAGAGGCTTGGAATGAACTTTGGTAATCATGTTTGGAAGTGAGGAAGTACTAGGGATATTATCTTCACCCTTTTGGGTGTATCAAACTCCTAAACCTACTTATTCATTTTTTTTCTTTCTTTCCATATACTTGCTAGATCTTCAGTGGGCCAGTCTCCTGAGATTTGCCTTATCAAGGATGGTGAGAGGGAACAACCCAAGTGGGATACAACCATTTTTAGCCATGGTAATCCAACCCACAATAAAAAAAATGCATTCATCCTTAATAGGTGAGTGACGAAAAGATTTGAGAATCATGCATCCTCTAGTAGTCCTTCAGGATTGCGCAAAATCATGTTTTTACACGTGTGGAAGGCCTCTGTAATGGGGATAGACTCAAATATTTTTGAATAGAGCCTTGATTACAACATGGTTAAGTAGAAAGCATACCTTTTTGAACCTTTTTGAACCAAATTGACCATAGGTATCTTGACTAAATTGTTTTCTTGTGGAGACCTTGTAAAAAACATCCAAGAATATACACTTCTGTAGCTTTTTAGAATTTAGAAAATATGTGTATTTGTGGTTGTTATGCTCCATGATACATGATCTTGAAGAAAACAAAACATCCATTTAAAAGATACAAAGTTAATAAAATTATTATTCTTCTCAAAAGGATACTTCTTAAAAAAAGATTCACAATTCCCTTTCGTGTCGGTTTGGACAAAATTCCATCATATCAAATTGTCTTTAGAAGAAGACGAAACTATGCATAGGGAAGAGACCACATATCCTCAACCACCTAGACAATAACATCAATTAAATCAAATCATGGTTGAAAATAAATGTTCAAGATACCCTAATAATGATAACAATGAAGAGAAGAATCTTATTGCAATTGCCGCAGAGAAAATTCAATCTTTGCAATCACAAATCCAAGACCTAAAGGAAGAAAAGGATACACCGTTCAAAAAAGACTCATTAAGATCAATGTTTCCTTTTCTCTTAAATAATTAACTAAACATGTATCCCTTTTCTTCAAACAAAGATGCATCTAAGCATGAAAACCCCATATTTGATCAAGAACAACTTCATGACCATCCTATCTTTGATCAAGAGAATGAAGAGGAAGTTAATTCAGATTCCGTTGAGAGTCTTGTCTATCAATTATATGACAACAATGAACTATATCATCATGATCTTGAATCTAATACCTCTTTTGAAAATACACTTGAATTTAAATGTCCATTGGATAGACCATTTACTCCTTTGGGACAATCTTATGAATCATATTTGGAAGAACTCTTGAAAACAATCTCATCATGTTGCCTCAAATGACTTCGTGTGGATTTACATTTTTGAGAAACTATCATGCATACCATCGACAAAATAGACATAAAAATTCAAATTGCATGGATTTGAAACATAAAATCCAAGATCTAATTTATGATGACATAATTGAAGGGAAAAATTCTAATGATTCATCTAATGGAGAACAAGATGCTACTCTCAAGCAACATGTAAATCATGAACCTATGTCTAGCAATGGTCCTCATGTAACCTATGAATTTTCCACAATTCCTCCATCCACTAAAGCTTCACACCCATCTACACCATCTCCATCAAAAAATTAACCTAAGGATGATACTTTCCATGTTGACTATGTCTACCCTCAAGGGTTGCCTCTAAAAGAAATCCAGGCTAATTTACATCTTGCTGCAAGTTTCTTCCATGATTCAAAGATCTTAGACCCTGAGCCATCATGTGCTTCAATACCTATCATGCCTATTAAAAATGATGCTTCATCATACCTTAAAGAATCCCCCATGCATATCCAAATCCATACTTTGTCCTTAGTAGTGGATCCATGTAAAGAAGGTATGTCAAAGTGCAAAGAAACAAGTCTTAGTAAATATCAAGATCAACGTACTATCCAATCCTATCCAATATTTGACCAAGATCCCATATCCCTAGAGTCTCATGATGATTCTATCATACCCTTACACTTCTTCCAAGATGATATCCCTCATTTCAAGAAAAAAGTATCCCTTCAAACCTCACATCATATTCACCTCCTAAGCAAGATCAAGATATCCCTTTCACCATTTCCAATCAGCCTGTTGAAAATCAAGAGCAAAGTACCCTTTCTTAACCTTCTAATGATACCTTCCCATCTCAAGAAAAAGGCATCCCTCCAATTCCTATATCTTATCCACCTCCTAAGAAATATTAGCATATCTCTTCCACAATTTCCAATGAGCCTATTGAAAGCCAAGAGAAAAGTACCTTCTCTACCTTTATCTCCATATCTCCTCTTACGAGCTCCATTTCAATTCCCACCCCATCCAATAAAACTCTTCCATGTCAAGATAAAATTATCTAGTGAAATCCTTGTCATAATCCTCCATGTCTACCTCAAAACTATATCATTCCTTCCAATCCATTTCATGATAATAAATCCCCTCAAGCTTCAGTTGCTCCTATCAAAGCTACTAATGAGCCCATTGAGATAAAGATAAATCTAAAAGATGACGACCATGGAAATATAGCTCAATCTAAAGATATTAATATCCCTTTCATACCTTATCTCCCTCTATTCAAACATAACCATACACTTTCCCCATCCTCCTAATCCATTTTGGGTCCCTATTTCCCAAAGCTACAATCCTCATCCCTTCCATCCATATTGGGGCCTTATATTTATCCATCTATGATGCCTACAATTCCTAGATCATCATCCACTTACCCTATCATGTATCTAGATCAACTAAGGCACACATACTTGAGAAATTTCCAAGAAACTATCCATATGAACCTTATATATCATTCATATCCATCCATGAACCCCAAAACCTTTGGAAGCAATTTGGATGTCAAACATAAAAATAAAAAAATCCAAGAATCCGCAGGCATTCAAAAAATCTTGTGTCCAATCTATTGGACATTTGAATACCAAGACAAAATAAATATCCAAAAGGCTGCAAAGGGCCACCAAGAAAAATTAAATATCCAAAAGGCCGCAAAGGTCCACCAAGCAAAAAGAAATATCTAAAAGGCTGCAAAGGTCCACCAAGAAAATCTGGGTTCCTAAATCCATCATTGAAGAAATGCATTCTAAAGCATCACAAAGGAAAGAAAAATCAAAGACTCTGTGGATTCCCAAGTCACTTTTTCAAGACTTGCATACAAAAGAAAAATCAAAGTTGACATTCAAGCTTCCAAAGGCTTCTGCTCCGCCTCCTTTCAAATATTTTCCATCTTCCAAATCTATTTTGGGTTCTCATGTCCCAAAATCCACTACTTCAAATACTTCATCAACTTTTCCATCTATTTTGGGTCCTTGTGTTCCAAAATACACAATATTTCCTCCATCATAATTTAAAGCTTCCCCATCCATTTTTCCTTCATCATTCCACCACCCTTCAAAGTGTGTGTCACAGTTGATCTTGCCAACATTTATATCCATAATATACATGTTTCTTATCCTCATATCCATTATCCAACACCTGTTTTCCATCCTTGCATCTCTCTTATTCAATCTATGGCATAAAACCTTAACCACCATCTACCTTTATCCTCCATATCTATTCTTTATCCTCACCTTATCAATATATTTGAACATCCTTTCCATAGCCATGGTTCATTATAGCGTACCTTTCAAAGGGGCATTATCCAGAGAGCAATAGGTATAAATTCCTCCATTCACTATCTTCCAAAAGGAAAAAAAAAAAAAAGAGAGAGAAAGAAAAAGAAAAAAGTAAAGATACATCATTTGTCCTATGGTGAAAACCACTTCTTGTGGCACCTTGGGAAAGTACCATTATGAAAACCTGGCAAACAGGCATCATGCATAGTCCACTTTATTGTACTCTACACTTTGGGTCAAGTTCCATCCATGATATATGAGCTAGGTTATCCATCATATCCTGCATCTTCCATAGCCTACCATTTATGCTATTTTGAATTCGTATTCCATCTTTCACCTTTTCTCTTGACAAGGTTAAACATATCCATGCACATCAGGTATCTTGACATTCATTATCCTTTCCATTATCCTCTTCACTTGTTGCATCCATGTTACCCTATCATGATCTTTCTTATCCCAAATCAATCCTCGTTATCCCTAAGCATCCTGATAATAATTTCAAACCATCCACTCGCGGCTTCCATCGAACCTTATCCTGATCGTTCAATCCTATCCATATCTTATGCAAATTGAATGCTTGGTCTTGATTGAAATGAATGACGTAATGTGCAAAATTTGTTCTCAAAAACTTCTTGACATGTCCACTATTTTGGACTACCCACTTTCATGACATCAGGTCATTGTCCTATAGGTTATATAACATTGTATCATTGGCTTTCGTTGCTTATCCAAAACACACTTCACATTGTTATATCCTTTTTTCTTAGCTTGGGTAATCTTGAGGAGATGGTCCTACGGGTCACATTCACTCACTTCATCCATAATGGCCTATTCATTTTTGATCTATCAACTTTCTCATCTATCCGTCATGCCCTACATCATGCTAGACATTAGGGCAAACAAATGGGATCTCTCTTGAGAATTAGTGATCAATGTAAAAAATCACAAATCAAAAAACATTGAAAATTTGAAAATGACAGAAAAAATTGCTAAGAAATCAAAAAAATGTCACTCATCAAAAGTCAACAAATCAGCACATGGGACATCGCAATCGACAAAATTAAAAAAAAATCTAGAAAAAATCAAAATTCAATAAAAAATCTCGAAAAAATCAAAATTAAAAAATTGAGCAAAAAAATCAAAATTTAAAAAATTGAACAAAAAAAACAAAATTTAAAAAAAAATTGAACAAAAAAAAACAATAAAATAAAAATAAAATTTGAAAAAATCCACCTGCCACCTCCCATCCCCTCCCCTACGAGCTCATGCGGCTGAGTTGTGTGCTCAGTTCACCAAGGTGCGAGCTGCCCTAGGACCCTGCAAGGGGCGTTGCCCCTTGACCCGATCTTGGGGGCACTGCCCCCAAACCCCCGTAAAAGAAAAAAACTAGGAGGAAACTGCGCCGATAAAGTGACCCAAAATAACCTCCAAATGCGTCATTTTTAATGAAATTTTTTATGCGACCCAAGGGCACACATCTGAACTTTGTGAAACATCAACATGGACACAAGCCAAATGCACACATTCTTCATCAAGATCACAAATCAAGACACTTGAACCTTTCTAATTGAATCCAAAAATCCAATTTCAAAACACCTGATCGATTCGCCAAATCTCAAACTCAAACATCGACATCAGATCCAAACATTGAATCAAATTCAAAGGCTAAGCAATCAAACGCTACGCTGGAACATCGAATAAACCAATATGAACAAAGGATTAACATTGGATGAAATTTTTTTATAAGAAAATGGATCAAAAAACAAACAACAAAGTTAGTTCAATGATGTTTCTTGATTTTTATATCATGTCTTTTTAGCATATCAATGATGTTTTGAACTAGAAACGCAATGATGGATATATGATCTTTTCTAGATTTATGCTTGTAAGGTTGATTCCTAGACATATGCAATTTTGTCTAATGACATGATCATCAAAGAATCATCGAGGATATTTGTCTATCAATAGGGATCATACCTTTTCCTATTTATGCACAAGGATACTTAGGCCATTTAGGTAATTCATACTTTAATGCCAAGATCCACTTGCAACATTGAATCTGATGAAAATGGTATTCATATCCCCATGGTTTGGAAATCTCACCAGTGAGGATTGTATCAATTTCACTGATTCACAAAACCTCAATTATGATAGTTGCAAAAATAGTAATTTGTTACAAAGTGACAATTGTGTAGTTGCATTCGCATATTGCATTCATGATTAAATCATGCATTAATAATCATTATGAGAGTTCTCAAGGACAATGGTAATCAATAATCCAGGTCAAATTATCCATATCAAAAGCAAGAGGAAAGGTCTCTCAAATGTCCAAAATCACAAGTGTACATCATCCAAACATATACATCAGGAGTCCATCTGTAACATCATCACTAGAGGTACATATGTCCATCATTAAATGTATGATATCATCACAACGATCTAAGAATGACTATCTCCTACCTCTATAGGATGGTCCATCTTGACATACCATCACCTGTACCTGCACCCATAGATAGCCCTGTGTCAACCCCCCAGAAGCTATTGGTTTATCATTTATCAAGTTCTCTAATCCGCCAATCAATCATATACAATTTTTTTCAAACAAGTAAATCCTTCATCTTTGTTCTATTCACATTACATCAATTGTAAGTGTTGTCAACAAAACATTGAACTTTGATTTTGGAAAGTTCTCTATCAAGGATTACATGTCCTTCACCCATAATCCAAGGAATCAAGGTCAATTTTGAGTCTATATCATAGAAATATATCTTTTTCTATTAAGACTCCATCATCTTCAACACACTTCATTTTGATCAAATCCTAATTGGAACCTTTGTCTATCAGTTGTTTGCAAAACCTTCATCAAAATTCTAGATCAATCAACCCATCAACCTATCTATCCAACCATCTATCAATCATCATCAATCAATTCAGTATCAATCATCATAAATCATACTAGTCATCTAGTGCAATATCAATCATCCAACATTTTTCTTCTAATCTATCAAGAGATCCATCTCATCACACTTTATCCGAACGGTTTCTTGAGGGGGCATATCATACCCATCATCATCTTGACCTGATTATCTCTGGGGAATCTAATCGATATCAAAAGCAGCTCAAGGTCTAGGGCATTTTCTCATCTTTTGTCGGGATTTAAAATCGACAAGGATGACATTGATCAAATTTTTGCAATCAAACAAAAACATTTTTCTCAACTTCAATGCTTGCAACATCATCTCAATTTTAATCCTGAGGGGGCATACTGGCACCAGAGTGTCTAGTTTTGTGAACCGAGGCACTTTTTGAAATCGGGGACATCAGACGTCAAAATTCTTTTTTTACATCAGGGCATCAAAATGGAACAATTTTTGCAACAGAAGTATCACACTATCAACAAAACAACCTCAGGATCATATCAGCAACATATCAACATCATTTTTGGCATCATATCAGGGATTCACATCAGAGTATCAACATCATATCAGAGCATCATAGTCAGTATCAACATCAAATCAGACATCGCTATCAGCATCAGACATCAAACATCAAGTATTATTTGAACCATTGCGCTTCACACATTGATTCAAAGAGGGGCATTTGTAGACACCCTAAATTGGTCAACCAAAGTCAAAAGGGGTCAAATCAAGTCAATATCATGGATTAAATAACAAAGCCATTTAATTAATTAAATCTAAGCCAAAAGGGGATTAATTAAACTATGTAATTGATTAAATCAATTAGTTATATAGTTCAAATTAAATAAATCAAATGCAACTCATTAAAACCCCTTACATGGCTACTTTAATTAATTGATCAATTTAATTAAATCCTAATTACTTTCAACAAAGGGGAAAAATAATCAAAGAGCCAATGAGAAGAAGAGATTAAGAGCACATGGATCACTCCAAGGCTTTACTATCTTAGCCACTTATTTAGGCTTTGCTATCCTCACCACTCCTTTTATCATCTTGTCCCCCTATTTGAAACCCATCACTCAACCTTGACCTCAACTCTACCTTGACCTTGGTTAATCAAACTCACCCCCTACCCTTGGGAATTCCTATAAATAGGATGATTTTCATAGTGTAATGTGACCAATTCATATTTAGAGTAAGAATTCACATTCAAATTGCATCTTGAATTGGGCATTTAGCATTTAGCATTTAACATTGAAGCATTCTTAAAGAGTTTTGTTATAATGGAAAATTATTCATGATTACATAGAGTTTGAGCATAGAATAGGGCATTTCATCTTAATTTGCATCTTAGATCCATAATTTCATCATCATTAGCACAATTCTTAATCCAGGGGTTGTCACTTTAGGATGCTTTGCAGCTGAGAGCATTTGTTTAGTCCTTCTAGATAGAGATCCATGAGACGCTTTTAATTTTCTTTCACTTTCAAAGTTGATTAACCTAGTTAGATCTTTCAAATTTTGATTGAAAAGTATGTTAAACTAATGTTTCATGCAGGTTTGTGAATTCCAGGTTTACGAACTACAATCCCATATAGAAGTCCATAATTGGACATAGAGAGATTCTCCTTCCTTTCCAATTGTCCTTATCCTTGAACCCTCAAGCCATATTCCCTTCTCATGTCCATAGAACATATTCATATGAATCAATAATGAGTGATAATTGAAATGCTTGTGATGATAGTCATTCTTAATAGTAGACAATTCCAAATCCAACATCCTTGAGACATACTCTGCATAATCAAATGCTCTTGGGTTGTGGCACTACACATCAACAACTATCACCATGGGAAAAATTGACATGAAGTCTAGGGCTTTGGAACCCAACACTTACCATGTTGAGTAATAGGTAATTCCTAGATACGGTTAGAATAAACCTACATGGAAGAGTGGACCATCGTCTGAAACTTCTTCTTGCATAATAAAAAATAAACAATTCATATCCGTGAATATTTGTCTCTATATCCCCTATGTCCTTGTATAGGTCCATGATTTTTTCAGTGATAGGTTTATCAAATTCTACCCTTCTAGACCTAGACCCTGATCCCTCCATCTGGTCTATCATGTATTTCTACAATTTCCTTTCTCCTCGATTTTTTTTTTTTTTTCTTATCCTTCTCTTCATCACTTTTTTCTAAAATTTCTTCTTGCATAATAAAAAATAAACAATTCATATCCACGAATATTTGTCTCTACATCCCCTATGTCCTTGTATAGGTCCATGATTTTTTTTGTGATAGGTTTATCAAATCCTACACTTCTAGACCTAGACCCTGATCCCTCCATTTAGTCTATCATGTCTTTCTATAATTTCCTTTCTCCTGGGGTTTTTTTGTTTTTTCTTACCCTTCTCTTCATCGGTTTTTGCGTCTTTGTTTAAAAATTGTACTGGAACTCTCCATTAGGAAATTTTTAAGTGAATTTGTAGAGAATTCTATAAAGAATCACAGCAAGAGATAATTACTTGTATGGTGTCAAATAAGCGAATGTGCTATCACCTACAATTGATTTCAACTCATGAACCTCCAACACTTTATGTTGAATGTGTTTACACTAGAAACAATTTAATCGTATCATAAACTGGTTCATGTGGAGAATTGATCATTAATACTTTGCAATCAATGTCTTTCCTATTTCAAATTTTGAAACTTTTGACATGACATTTTGTTCATATCACTATAGTTGTATTCAAACTACACTGATGAAATATTCCCGTTGGAACTCTTTCATGATGTATCAATCCAATCGGTGTATTCTTCAAAAAGTTCCATTGATCAGTTATATCCATCTATGTTTCATCAGCAAAACTTTTTTGATCATAAATCCCATGTTAATTTCTTAAATTCCTTACCCTTGTCATGAAGTTTATCGATATAACAAAAGAAAAACTTTATTGATGCATTTCTGATCATTATTGTCTGTCAACATAGGTTATGTCGATACTACTCTATCGACGTAACTCACTCCATCGAGAGTGACCTCCTAGTGACTTCCAATAACATATCTTACACCGATGAGTTTTATCAGTATGACTCTCACTGATGGGCTCATTGTTAAAACTTTTTTCCCCTTCAAGTGTAATATTGTCATATCTCGGCCAATGCAAATTTATTCTAACTTCATCGACATATCACTCATTATCACGTTGATCATTTTCTCATGTCTGATTGTGCAACTTATACCGATAGATATTATTGGTATAATCTTTGCCGATATGACTTCTATTATTAGTTCCTGCCATAGGCAGGTAACTATTGCAATCGTTAGATGCAAACATATTTATTATTGGTCCAATGAGATTTTATTATTTTTGAATCTGTTTGTATATATATTTTTGATTGGTAACATTTTGTATTGATATTGAAATATGAAAATTACATTATAAAGCTGATTTCATTTGGCTGCCCCATTACATTCACATGCTTATTTATCTACCCCGCATCTAACCCTGTAGTTGTAATACTAAAGCATAAGGATATTAACATCCCAAAAAACAACAGTGCCTTCGAAGATACACCTATAGCTAAAGTTGATGCAAATATAAAGCACATCAACGCCCTGGGAAATTCCCAAAATAGAGACCCTGGAATATGCCCCTCCACACAGTAAGCCACCCCACCTCATTTTTCTTTAAACCAAGTTGCAGTGTCTTCCTTGGAGAAGTTTGGGATGGCACGGGTATCCTCCACTGTGACCTTGTGCTTTCCCTTTCCGCGTGCAGTCGCCTCGCCAAACAGTGATGTATCAACCCACATTTCTGCATTTGTGGGTGCCCCAGTTGCTTCTTGTCCTCCTCTAACCAATTGATGACTCAGGGGTTGACCTGGAGGGCGCACACTCTTCCTAGGGGTTGTCTTCCTGAAGCCCTTGTGTTCAGCCTCCTCCTCCCCAATGTTCACCTGCAAGAGGGTGAGCATCTTCTGCCACGCCTTGGAAGCTTTTGGCAGATGAATTTCCTGAGGGGTAGCAAATGACCAAACCATCAGGGGTTGCATGGAGCTGTCTCCTCCTCCAATTTTCCTCCATAGTTCCAATCCCATGTCCAGCCCAACACCCAACTTGGCCCTATTGACGATTGCATCCACCCCTAGCAACCACTGTGGATCAATGCTTACATAAATAACCTTGCGGACCTCTTCCTTTGACTCCCCAACCATTAAGGCCAGAGCAACAAACAAAGACGCAACGTCCAAGTTCATCCTCCTCCTCCAGTAGGCATCCATAAACTCTGGGCCAAAAAACTCCATGACAACATTCAGAAAGGCCATATCTTCGAAGAGGAAGATATGCTTCAGACGCCTAACCGTGACATTCCCCTTGTAAGACTGGGTTTGGTTGCATGATTCCAGTGTAAAGTTTGCTTCCAGTTTGACTGCTCTGCTTCAAACCTACTCAAAGTGTGCCAAGAAAAGGGCCAATCTCCACATTAAATGCATCCAAGAAGGATCTGGAAGACGCGCCTATACTTACTGCTTGCGGATTATCACATGTGTGGCATTACTCTCCAATGAGTGTTTGATACGGGTAATAATTATGCATCCTTATAACAAGTGGATGAAAAACAATGGAAATTGACTTCAGATTAATCCATTATGAGTAGAGTTAAATCTTCAAGTGTGGCATTATGATTCTGGAAATCCTCAAATTTTGACAAGAAGCATCTAATCTGCTTAATATGTTTGTCGAGGTTCCATGACTCTAGGTTGCCTTTCTTGATCCCATTTATGATGATCTCCGAATCCCCTTCTAGGTGGACCTTCTGAAAGCCCATTTTTACTCCCAATAAAGTCGCCTCTTTTGCAGCTTCGCACTCTGCCTCATTTTTGGTTCCATCTCGTAACCTCTTTGCTGTGAGCACTATGATGTTGCCTTCATAGTCTCGAGCTATGCATCCACTCCCGAACATGCCTGGGTTGCCTCTGGCTTCCCCGTTGAAATTAATTTTGATCCATCCTTCGTCGAGTGGTTGCCAAGCACACCTCATTTTTTGCAAGCAAGGAGTAACCCTTGAAGGCCCATTAACGGGTCGAATCTGTTTGTATATTACATAGTTTGATAGTTTTAATATATTTAAGAGAGTTGAATAATACTATTTATTTATAATTTGATTGGCCCTCACAGAAAATAGCAATGAGAAAAATAATATTCTACAACTTTAATTAGAAAAAAATATATCACTGTCACTTTATAACACATTTAATACAGAATGCAGAATATCATTTATTTCATTGAATGTTAATAAATAAAACAGTTGTCCATCATTTTGTTATCTGTGTTATGTTCTATTTCATTGAATGTTAATAAATAAAACAGTTGTCCATCATCTTGTAAATCTGGGTGAAATGGGAGTATTAAGCTGTGCATTGGCTTTTTTTTAGCTTTTAAACTTCACAAGCTTTTTATGCTTGTGATGGTGGGTTGGTTACAAGAGTTCTTTTTTAAGATAAATTATTCATGGAGCATTGTGCTTTGGCCAGAAGCTGTCCAATTTAATTCTAATATTTTACTTGTTATGACCTGGCATAATTTGGGTTAAAGGTCTTGTTTAAGCGCGTAATTTATAGCCTAGATTGGGATTTTTATTGTGTTTTTTCTCTTTAAAGCAAGAATTGTAAGGCTTTTACAAAGTTTTCATTTTCTTTTAGAAATTTGTCAATTTCAAGATATTAAGATTTATGTTTATCTTTTGAATTTTTGGCTTTGTTGTTTGCAGGGAGTTTGAAGTTTACAAAGGAGATCAACCACTTAGTCACAGGTTCAATTCTGGCTACATTGGTAGTGCTCTTGGTCAAATGATACGACAAACCAGAACATGCCTTATAATATTTATTTGTAATTTTTCTACTTTAGATTTGGTTATTTTTTGGATTCAGTTGTAGCACTGTATTTGTTTATTTGAAATTATCATTTGGGTTTTTTTGGATTCAATTGATTTAGTTGCAATAGTGTATAAGTTTATTTGAAATTATCATTTGTGTTATATATGAGTCAAAAATTTGCCATTTTTCATAGAAATTATGAGCACCCACAGGATTGGGTTTCAATGATATTTTGTTTCTGATTTCCTTCAGACTTGAATACAGGTTTCTTGCATTTTATCATAGGAACATGCACAGTTTTGTACTATTATGTGGCCTGGACCGTGTCCACGAAATGTTAATAGGAAAATGTATACATTGTCTTCAACACGATTACAAGCCCAAAATTTCATTTATATGGAGATGAGCCCATTGAAATTCAGTACTCTTGGTCCTGATTTAGTGGAAGCTACTGCCACCCACCAATCCCATTTTTACAGATATGGGTGGCGCTAAGTATGCAGCTCCAAGATTGTGACATCAAACCTCCTTTGTCTTTGAGTATGCTCTGAATCGTTAAAATTATTTTCTCTTTTACTATTAAAATTATGCATCAATTTCTATTTAGTCCATGTGTAAAATTTCTCGCTCTTGATCATTTTAATAACAATGACACTAATTAGGTTGATATTATTGACACAGGTGCTTTTTTGCGGTGCTCAATCTCATTCCCAACCTGAGACTTCTTCAAGTAAATTTAGAACATTACTTTGTGAAGTATTGTCTTTAAACAGAATGCAATCTAACTGCCTCATTGAGCAGACTGCTACTATAATGATGAGGCACATGTAATTTGACTCTGCAAGGATTTGCATCAGGTCTTATACTAAGCATCTTGTTTATGGACTTGGCTCATAAAGCTATTAAGTCTATTGGTTTCTTGAAGGCAAATTTGTTGGTACGTATGGAATTTTTTCCCCATTTCCTCTGGCCCCTATTAAGAAGTTGGAAAAAAATGTCATTCTTAACATTGTGTCTGATCAATCTTGAAATTGCCTTGCTGTCGGCTTTTGTTTTTAGAGTTAATTTAAATATTATCTTCTTAAATGTTAGGTTGAGGATGAAAATGACCCACAAGAGACAGTCCTTTTAGGAAGGGAAAGACCATTAAATAATAACTACCAACAAAGTTTCTACGATTTTGTACGAGTCATGCCAAGGGTGTGATGAACCTAGACTTTGTTTTTTAAATTCAGAGGTAGGTTTTGGAAATTTCACATTGCAAGACTGATGTTTCCTTAAATATCTCAAGTTACACTAAAATTATGAGATTTTTCATGTTTTTCCTGATTTTTTTCAACCTAGGAGTAATTTTTGGCATTATTTACTACTTTTTACAAGTTTTAGCAGAAGATTAAGGAATTTTGAATGCAATAAGGAAGTTGTCAAAACTCAAGGTATTACCTCACCACACAATTTCAAGTAGATTCAAGCATGTTAAATTTGATCATGGTGTTGTTGTACATGATGACAAACAGATTGGACTAAAAAAATCCCATGCCCATATGAACAGCTGAGTTGAAAATATGATTGTTCTATCAATGTTCTTTATCCTGGTATATAGATAGTTACATAAAATGGATTCCCAATTTATATCCTTCCTACACCAGCAAGGGTTTTGCAATCAACCAACAATCAATAACTAGGATCCAAATACAAATTATACAACCAAGATATGTTAGATTTGAGTAAAATATAATATTATAAATATATTAACAATCCAAAATTTATGATTGGTTAGATAACCCAGTTTAAGAACACAATAAATGCAGTTTCCTGTATAGCACAGTTATAATAGCCATAATTGCTTACAATAAAAACTAGTAATAAGGTTTTTCTGAGCTTAAACAGAGGTTAATATTCACTAAAAATACATTGACAAACTGAAAACCTCTTTTTGTACGATGTTGCTTCAGAATAATGGAGTGCTCTGGGTAGTTTGCTCCTATATATTGTATCCCTGCAACCTATAAATTATGTTGAATTGTCGTGTTGTAACTAGATTGATGCTAATTTTGATTGCTATAATGCCTGTTGAAATTCCCCAAGTGCTAGTCAATTCTGGAGCTGTTAGTGCAATATATAAACTCAATTTTTCAATTATTGCAATCATTTTGCCAGCTTAAGGAAGCTATTTTAAATCCATGATTATAAATGTTGAGAGATGTGTACAACCTGCTAATCCATTGAAGATATTGATTTTATTGTCTAATTATCTCCAAGAGTAAAAGCCCATTTACCCGGCCCTGCTCAGAATTGTGGATGTCATTAAAAGCCTTCATCATTATTTGCATTCATTTCATCTCAAACTGTAGATGTTCCTAACCACTACGGTTGGGATTCTTCATAATCTTAATACATTTTCTTCTTACATAATCAGTCACATGCAACATATTATTTGGAAATTTCATAGCTGGTAATCCTGAAAGAATGGGCCTTGCACATTGCACGGACCAAAAGGGTTGTTGATACCATTAATATGAAAAAATATTTTAATCTGATGTTGAACGAACAAGATGAAAGGGAATCAGCATATACTGCTCAATAATCCAGAGAGAAGTTTTAGCTAAAATCAGTTCTATGGTCTCTAAGTGATGGGTTTTACTTGAGATACTTCCCCCCTTCAAAACTTCATTTGTTAATTCAATTAGAAGCTACATATCCCTCTATTACTCAATACGAAAGAAATTGATATAAAATTTATTCTATTTCACACAGATTCTATGTCCACTACTGTAAAGTCCAACCCACTACAATGAATTTCATATTTCCTATATCCTATTTCCACAGCTTATTACTAACAAAACTTCAAATTAATGGAGCACCCAAAGAATTGTGTAAGAGATAGCCAAGATGAGTTTGGTACCTTTGAGGTCTCTCCATCTCAAATTTCAAATGTAATCACACTTGCATCATATGTATTATGTGAAACAATAATTTACTACATGTCTTTCTTCTTGACATTTCAATGTCTTCTACTCAATCAGTTCAGGTGCACATTGCCTTACTAGCAAATCAATATTTTCCAATAACTACATGTTGCTTTGCTCCCCTAGTTGTCTTACCATCTTCTTCCAATGCTTATGACAAATCTCACCAGACCTAATCGATTCAAATCAATTTTTAGTTAGAGAGTGATATAAATTTTAGTTTTACATTAAGGATGAGCTGCTTCTTTACAGTCATAAGCAGGAAGAAGCATAACCTACCTGCCCTTCACAAGATCATCCTAATCAACAACTTCTTCATTAGATGCATTTGTCTCTGACAACCTGCATGCAAGTAGATATAAAAGAGAAATGCCTCCTAATCATCAATCTCATATATCAAAATAATTTTTTTAATACCCAAAATATTTTTCTAAGTAAAAGATATAGAATTACAAAACAGAAGAAATGAAATCTACAATCTTGGACTACTACAAAGACCACCAGCTAGAAGCCTATTACAGAGAAACTACACACTCTATTTTCATAGTACAAGTGTATCTTTTGTGAAAGAGAAAGTATACAACCAAACACACATTAGAGTGATCTTCCCCATCTAAAAATGACAACCACCATTTGTTTTCCTTTGTGATCCTCTTAATTCATGTCTAACTTTTTACTAAGTTCAAAAGGACTCCATAGATTTTGTAAATATACCAACTCCATAATAGATGAGCATCAAACAATTATTGGGATAATTGACAAGATCAAGCATATGTAAGTAGGACATGAGTATTCAATATAGTAAAATGGAGATTAGTCCTTGTTCTCAAAGATTTGTCATAGTAGTTTTTACATGGATAATAGATAGACTAAACTTGAAGGATGTTTTGCAAATGGAGAAGATTCTATGGAGGCTCAATTAGCAACATAGGAGTTGTCTTTGAATATGAAATTTCATCAAGGGAGAGATCATGCAGATGAATTAATCCATGGGTAATATTTTTTTTGCCTTCTTCTGTTTACTTTGACCTCTACAAGATTTCAATTTTGTAACTAGCTTTGATTGGCAATTGATGCCCTTAAAGTATTTATTAATCTTACTATCAAAAGAATAAACTGAAGACAAAATGGCCAGACCCTTAGCTTCTAAATGACGCATGTGATAAGAAATTAGTGCAATAAAATGAATAAAGGCATTTTCCAAGTAAAATCACATATAAAAGTAGCACTTGTTCAGTCCAATATCCTTACCTTATACAGAAGATATGAGCTTGAGAGTGGCATGCGTAATTATTTACGTGGAGGCCATACATCAGTTCACTATAAACCATGATAAACGTGGCAATCAGTTCTCTGAAATCACTGTAAACGTGGCAACATGTTCACTGAAATCACTCTAAACGTGGAAAAATGATTTAAAATTGTAGGACACATGCAATTATTTTTAAACTAAAACCAAAATTATGTAAAGATGATATTAGTTTTCACTCAATTTCAAAAAGAAAATTAAAATCGTTATTTCAATGTTAATTGAGATTGCTGACAGATAGATTTCATTTATTACTAAGAGTTTTTGCATTTCATTGTAGGTATATTTTAGTCAATTTATATTGTAGGAGACACCAATTGTGTATTTTGTAATCACAAATTCTATGCAATTCATGTTCAATTTTCTCTCAGAAAACTACCTTAGAATGGTGTATCTAACTGCATTTCCATGTCATGCCACTTGGTTTCCTGTAATGTATAATACAAGGTAAATATATGGGCCACTTCCACATGTCCTACCTGCTATGGCTGCTCTCACCACTCATCATTGCTTCCTGCATTAATTTTTTAAGTGCTTCCATAATTAATTTTAAGATTTAATATTTTTCATTTTTCATTATTTTGTTTTAATTTTACACTATTTTAGCTATGTAATTATTTCTATAAATTATAAAAATATTTCAGAATTATAACATAATAATATATAAAAATATTTACAACTTCTAAATTTGTTTTAAACATGTGTTAATTTTTTATTTAAATTTTACAAATGTAAACTTATTATTACTTTGATAGATTTTAAAACTAAGCTACAATTACAATTAAAATAAATAAATATTATAGAGATTTTTAATATTTGATAATTATTTAATTCAAAGGCTTAATACATATTAAATATTTTTATAAGAGTTATTTTTAAAAAATGTAAAATAATTATAAAATATCTAAAAATATTTCAATCAACTAAATTACAATTGAAATCTTAATTAAAAATTATTTTAAATTATATAATGGTTTCAATTGTTTCAATTAAATACTTTTCCACATTTCTCTGTGTGTTTCTAGATCTCTACCTATTTCTCTCTTTCTATCTCTCCCTCTCTCTATCTCTATATTTCTATCTCTACTTCTCCCCATATTTCTCTATCTTAATCTCTCCATGTATCTTTAACATTATCTATTTCTTTCCTTCCTATAGATTACTGAGAGCACTACATTATCTATCATGTATTGGATTTTGGTAGTGGTAGCGATAGAAATAAAGGCTAGTAATTTCTACTAGTGGTCGGACATATTTCTAAACTAATTTTACTATGAAGTTGCATCTTTTAAATTCATGCTCTTTAGTAATATGATCATCTGTATTGGATTGTACATGCTTTCACAAGTTTAGATATGGTTATAAAAACATTACAGATGTCAAATCATTTGTAGCTAGGTATGCAGCAACAAAACTCCCTCTGGAAGTTATTTGGACAAACATTAACTATATGGATGAGTTCAAGGATTTTACTGTGGCACACGGTCATGGTATCCTTACAATTTATTTAATGTGTGTAGGAATAGTTGTAGATCAAACATACAAAACATTTCAAAGAGGGGTGAAAGAGGAGATTTCTCTAAAATAAGTGGGTGTCCCTTACCTTGCACAAGTATGGTCAGGCCCAATATACTTTCCAGATTATCTAAACCCCAAGCCTCAATCTTTTTGGACAAAAGAAAATTCAGAGTTTCACAACACAATTCCATTTGATTGACCTGTCCTACCAATTCGCATTGTACTAATCTTTTGTCTTCAATTTCGTCAAGTGGGAGTAAAGATCATTTGATTTTTATTATTCAGTTGGAACTGGTCTGTTCTCCTTGTATTCTAGTTGTCCGTTGCAAGAAAAAAGACTTGCCATTTGTCAAACGCATGTCCATTTCAGCAAACAACATGCAAAAATGTGTAAGGGAAAAACATGTAAGGAAACAAAGTATATGTGGTAATTTTATAATAAAGTTTCTTTTCTCATGTTCTTATGATGTCCTAAGATATATCTATATCAAATTTTACCAACCTATGGCAGGTTATATTCATAATTTTGATATGGAGTTGTCCTTAATAATTGACCATCCATTAAAGTAAAAAGATTAATGCTAAGTGGTCTTCCACGAATATGAGAACCCTTGAATACAATAATGTTGCAAGCACAATTAATATCAAATAGTAATGTTAAATGTGAAATATTTAATAGACTATTTTTATAGTAAATATGAGTATTTTTTAAAATATAATAATTTAATGCATATTTTAATTATTTGATTTTTAAATATGAATTATTTCTTATATTTTTAGTAAATGAAATAATATTTTTAAAATAATTTATGACTGAATTATTATATTATATTACATAAAAATGATAATTAATAATAATTATCTTTTTTAATTGTTTTTACCTTAGGAATAATAGAAATGTATTCATATATTGAATTCATTATTGAATGAATATCTTTAATTTGAATTTTGATTTTCATTTGCAAAATATATGTATTATTGTCTACCTACAAATATTGTAATTTTGGTTATATTTAAATCATGAAGAGTTTACATGTTCTCAATTCTTATGTTCACTTACACCTCATGCAATTTTTTTACTCCTTATTCTCTTACATGAAAGTATGTTCTCATCTTTTCGATATTTCTTTTTTATTTTCTATATTATCTTCTCAATTGCTTTTCATCATTTTTACACACCTCACCAACTATAGTAAAGTAAGAATATCTTAAGGCTTTGGTGTGAATAGTGAGATGCCCATTATAAAATATTTCAAACTAATTAGGAGATTTCTTAAGAATCTCTTAAAATTTGGCATGAATAGTGAGATGCCCATTATAAAATATTTCAAACTAATTAGGAGATTTCTTCAAATTTAATTTGTGGTTTCTGATCATGAAATTTTTTGATGTTCTCAATACTGTGTTCACTATCACCTCATACAGAATTTGAACTCCTTATCCCCTTATATGAAAGTATGTTCTCATCTTTTCAATATTTATTTTATTTTCTATATTAATGTTCACCTAGTCATTAGAACAAGATGAGATGAATAATTTTGCAATGGTTTTATTTGTCTTATCTTTGTTATTTCATCATTTATATCATTATGCTTTTAATCTATACAAAACTAAATACCCTAATGATTTGTCTCATCTACAAAAATTGCAACCAAGTTTCATAAATCAAATTCAATATTTTTCATACTTACTAAGAATTTATTTCTTGAAACAAAGAGAGTTTGAACAAGGAGAGGGGATGGAGAGCGACAACAGCTCTGGGAGAAATGGTCATGGTGGCCATTGTCGTGGTGAAAGAAGGTTTGACAGAAGTCATCTTAATTTCCCCACTCGGAATGGTCACCAATCTAGTCAATGGAACCCAAATGGGATATTTTGGGCGCAACCCAGAACTCACATTTCAAATGGCCCCCATCGAGAGTTGTCCTCTACCCGCATGTGGAAAGGAATGGAAGAAGACCCTCACACCAAACCTCAGGGCTTCAAAGGAGGTCACGGCCATAATAGGCGGATGTACAGTGGATGGATCCCCCCTAGGCAAGACCCTTCAAGGACTCATGAGTTTAACAGGAATGGTAGGAGATGGGATATCAAGAATCCCCCATATTGGAAAAGAAACTCATCCCTGAAGATCCCTAATCACTTCAAATTCAAGCAGATTGAATCAAATTTCTGGCGACCTAAAGATCCTAGAACTTCCAAGCCAGGAGTTACTCTTGTTAAGCAATCTGAGAAACCCTCAATAAAGGTAGATGACACCCTCCTCATTAGATCTTCCTCTGTTGTTATAAGTAATATTCAATGGGCAGAGTTAGCGATTAATCTACAGGAAACTACTTTCTTCATGAAATGGCTTGGTCTATGGCCGTCTATTAGCAAGATCCAATCCTAGATGGACTCTAATTGGGGAAAAAAATTGAACTCAAAACCCTTCGAAATGAGTTCATATTGATGATTTGCCCCTCGAAGGAGGATAAGAATTGGATTTTGAAGGGAGGCCCTTTCTCACTAGATGGATTGGGCTTCTACATATATGACTGGAAACCAAACTTTAATCTAGATAAGGAGGAAGTGGAGAATATTGCAGTCTGGATTAAACTCATCAACCTCCCCTGGGAATATAAGAATGAGGAAACCCTCAAACTAATAGGAAACAAAATTAGGCTTTTTCTTAAGTCAAAAGAAGTGGTGGATAAAAATGATCTCTACATCTACACCAAACTCCTAGTAAAAATGCAGAAATGCTACCAAATCCCGGAGATGGTGGTGCTGGGAACAGCTCATGGGGAATGGCATTTAAGCTTAGAGGTGGAAAAGGCTAACTTATTATCTGAAGCCAATATGCTTAAGTGAAAAGGAAAAGGCCTTGAAATCAACAATAGCATTGATCGGATAAAAGAATGGGAAGTGAGCCGCACTAATCAACCACAATGGTCTTTCCACTTTGAAGAGGATATGATTCTGGATAGAGACACGGATAGCAGTCCTTACTCTTCTTCAGACACTCTAGAGATTCAGGGAAAATTTTGCAGGATAATAACGGTTTCCCCTCGGGCCTCTCCTCACCTGGTTTCAAGCAGCCCACTATCCACCCAAGTGGTGAAAGATATGCCTCAGCCTCCTCTCATGACACATTCTCAAACAAGTTCGTTTCAGGCTGGTAAAGAGATACAGATACAGTCTCTTATTGTGTCTGATTCCCTAGATGCCAAAAACCAGACAACAACCCATAGTGATGACTTGCAAGGGGATCGAGGCTACAAACCAGACTTCAATGATCAGACTTTCTCTCAAGATGTCTGCACAGCCCACATCTCAGAAAATGAGGAAGGACACTTACAACCTCAATGCAGAGATATCAAAGTTTCCCCGGACAAATATTTGGAGTGGAGTCTTCTTTCCTCCCCTCAACCTTTTTCTCTAAATAGAGATGCTCTTTAGTTCAATGCTATTGAGCATGGTAGCAATGAAGGATCCTCACCATCTCTGGTTGTCTCTAAATATGATCTTGTGTCCTCCTCTAAAGCTCGCACAAGTTGCTTTCACCCTATCCTGGCAGCTCTGAATCAATTATAGGATGCTCAGGACAAATCTTGCTCACCTAGAGCCCATCTTCAGTATGTTGAGCCCTTTCATGAAGAGAAAATCTCACCCATTCATAATCTAGAAAATTCTTTAAATGAAGCTAGAGACAGTGGAGATAACCTTTTAGGTGCAACCTCCAGCTTGGGTTACTACAGTGATATAGGAGATGAGGAATATTTGGGTGAAGAGAACACCCCTAATATTCTAGAACAAAGAGGCTTAAATCTCTCAGTTTCTTTGATCAAAAAACCCAAACTAGGGGAGCAGAAAATAAGGGGTAGGAAAACCACCAAATAAATATTGGAGTAGGTTGGTTGTGCAGCAGACCAAGCAAAATTGCTAAGATCAAGGAAAAGGTTCTCCTTTTCCTAGAATCAATGAGACTCCTCTCGTGGAACATCAGGGGCTGCAATGCCCCTAAAAAATCTTTCTTGCTCAAAAGAGGTCTTGATCAAGCGAGGGTAGATATTATTTTGCTTCATGAAACCAAACTCAAAGGTGAAGATATTAGACAATTCCAGAATAAATGTAGTAGGTGGAAGAGTGTTTTCTCAAAGGCTAATGGAGCTTCTGGAGGTCTCGGTATTTTGTGGGATGATAGGATGGTTGAGGTGCTCCTACTAAATCAGTCTTCAAATTGGCAATTGATAGAGGTAACTTCTAAGCAATTACTTTCCCGCTTTTACATTTTCAATATTTATGGCCCTAATAACCCCTTTGAAAAGGAGGCATTATGGATAGATTTATCCAATCACCTCATGGAAAAAAAATATGACCTCTTCATCTTAGGAGGGGATTACAATGCCATTCTTAGCCCGTCAGAAAAAAAAAGGGGGTAAAGGGTGGCAAAGAAAAAGTCAAAATGACTTTGCTGCCTTTGTTTTAAACAATGGATTATCAGAATTGGATTTTAGATCTGGAAATTACACATGGACCAACAGAAGAAAAGGGTTCACAAACATAGCAGAGAAATTAGATAGATTTTTCCTAATGGGAAATTGGGAGGAACGGGAATGGTTATGCAATGCAGACATCCTACCAATTACAGGGTCTGATCATTATCCGATTATATGTAACATCCATGAAGACTTGGCTCCTGAAAGATCTCCTTTTAAATTTGAAGCCATCTTTGGTGGAAAAAATCCCCTAAATGGCAAGGGAATAAGTCCTTCATCTTCTTTAAAAAGCTTCAATATATTAAAGAACAGCTTAAAATCTGGAACAGAGATGTCTTTAAAGATATTTTTGTTGAAAAGCAGCAACTAGAACAAAGTCTGCAATCCCTAAATGAAAAAATAATAGCTCAAGGTATGGATGATGACTCTTATTTAGAGGAACAATCTCTTCTCTGATTATATAAAGAAGTGTTGGCCAAAGAAGAGAGTCACTGGAAGCAAAAATCCTGTGAGACTTGGTTAAAAGAAGGGGACCGTAATACTAAGTTCTTTCACAAATCGGTCAAAGCCAGAAGAGCCCAAAACAAAATCTTTTCTATCAACACAAATCAGGGTGAAACCACCTTAGATCCAAAGATTATAAACCAGGAAGCTATTGATTTTTTCTATGAAACCTTTAATGAAGTGCAGCCCCATAGTCAAGAGGATGAAGGACTGTTTAATCTCATCCCCACCATTATTACTCCAGAACAGAATGCAAAGCTTATGTGCACTGTCTCCTTGGAGGAGGTAAAGAAAGATTTATTTGATATGGGAGGGGATAAAGCCCCTGTGCCATATGGCTTCCCAGCACTTTTCTTTCAGAAAACATGGGACATTTTAGGGGAAGATTTAAAGCAAGTAGTTGAAGAATCTTGTGCAGAAGGGTTTATTCTGAAGGACTTCAATAATACATTCATAGCCTTAATCCCCAAGAAATCTGCTACCAACTCATTCTCAAACTTTCAACCGATTTCTTTATGTAATACAATTTACAAAGTAATAGTCAAAGTAGCAGCTAATAGGCTTAAACATATTCTTGAGCATATTATTTACGAGGAACAAAGCGGTTTTGCTCCCAAAAGATCAATTTTTTAAGGCATCATCATAGCACATGAAGCTGTCCATACTATCAAAGCAATAAAAGTTAACAGAATGTTGATCAAACTAGATGTCAAAAAAGCCTATGACAATGTTAATAGAGATTTTCTCCTTAAAATACTTACAAAATTTGGCTTTGCAGATGGCTGGGTAAAATGGATTGCAAGATGCATCAACACCCCTAGATTCTCAATCCTAGTAAATGGTAGCCCCCAAGGCTTCTTTGAAACCACTAAGGGCATAAGATAGGGGGACCCCATTGCCCCCTTTTTATTTATCATTATGGCTGAAGTCTTAGGTAGACTTACCACCAGCAAGAGATTAGCAGGCAGTTGGCAAGGGGTAAAGATTGCAGAGGGTATTCCCTCCTCCACTCACCTGCAATTTGTGGATGATAATCTGCTCCTTGGGGTAGCTTCAGTTGTTGAAGCTCAGGTCATCAAGTCAACATTAGATTGTTATAGCAGAGCCATGGGTCAGAATGTCAACTGGCAAAAATTAGAGATCTTCTTCTTTCACACAACCAATAATCTGCAAAAACAAATAAGTGAAATTCTTCAAATCAAAATAGGTAAGCTTCTGAGAAAATATCTTGGAGTGCCTTTATTTGATGGGGCCTCTAAGCCTCATTTGTGGAAGCACCTAATGGACTCATGCTTCAATCAGATGGAGGGCTGGAAAAGTAGATGGCTCACATCTGCAGGCATAAATCTTTTACTTCAAACAAGTGGTGTCAGCCATTCCAATTTATTCCATGAGCTGTTTTAAGATCCCACACAAAGTGTTAGATGTCATTGTCAAAAGAATGAGGAAATTCTTCTGGAATGGGGTAGAAGAAGGTGATAAATGGCCCCTTATAGCTTGGGATAAGATCTGTAAATGTAAACAACATGGGGGCACTGGTCTGAAGGAATGGAGAAAGATGAACTTGGCACTAGGGGCTAAACTAGTTTGGATCATTTGCAGCCAACCGAATAGCTTATGGGTTAATATTCTCAGATCTAAATATTTAGATTCTCCACAGGATGAGAGAATTCTCACTATTGTAAATCCCCCCAGAGGCTCTGCAAATTGGAATTATCTACTAGATTGTAGAACCATCATCTGCAAACATGTCTCATGGCATGTCGGAAATGGACACAATGCCTTATTTTGGGACGATTCTTGGAACAATCACCCAATTTTAAAAGAAGATAGGAGATTTGATGATTTGAGAAATATCTTCATTAATAGTTGGGGCTCGAAGGTGGAAGACTACATGGAATGTAGGGACTCCCCTATTGGACCAATATGGAAATGGAAACTTATGGAGGATCTTAACCTCACAGCCCAACAAAAAGACCTTATGGAGGTCTTTATAGAACTAGGAGATTTACAAGGGTGGAAAAACCTGATAAGTTAATATGGTGTAAAGCCAAGAGTGGAACATACTCGGTTAAACTTGGGTTCTTATCCCAAGAGGAAGAGGAGGATATATTACCATGGTACACCAATCTTTGTTGGGATAGACATTGCTTACCAAAGGTGGGAACTTTTGCATGGTTAGCAGTGCAGAGGAGAATTTTAATAGCTAAAAGAAGGAAACATTTTGGCCTCCAAGGCCCAACCCATTGTGTTCTATGTTATTCAGCTCAGGAAGATGTAGATCACTTACTTGTTCAGTGTCCTTTTTCTATAGATTTTTGGGAGCTAATCAAAGAAAAATTAAGTATGATTGGTCCTATGCAGCAGGGTATCAAATAGGTGTTTCAAAGCTGGCCAATCTCTCAAAAGAACACTGCCTTATCTAGTCTATGGAAGGCATCCCCCTCCATTATCATTTGGGAGATTTGGAAAGAACAAAACAGACGTATCTGTAGAAACTGATAAAAGATCAGATTCACAGAACCCCAATACACCTGCATGCAAATGACCTAATACAAAGATGAAGAACGAAAACGAAAAAGCATAACACAGAAGTTGCTCAGAGAGTGAGAGCAAAAATATTAACTGCATTAATTAAAGAGACATACAAAGTT
>MU226715.1:1322637-1339365 GCA_018584345.1 Thuja plicata | reverse complement strand
AATACACCTGCATGCAAATGACCTAATACAAAGATGAAGAACGAAAACGAAAAAGCATAACACAGAAGTTGCTCAGAGAGTGAGAGCAAAAATATTAACTGCATTAATTAAAGAGACATACAAAGTTCGACCTTATAAAGGTGAACAAACCCTAAAGACTAAAAGCTAGGGTGCGCATTATTAATTAATAACTAATTAATGATGCACCTAAGTGAAAGCATAAGCTAAAAGAGTAATAAAACTCTAACAGTATCTTCCAAGATAAGGAGATACCCCTATCAAGTATTAAAGCCAATATTTTAAGTTCTATTGAGGAGACCACTCAAGCTGCTCTGATTACTTCCACAGGAAGTATGCTATACACTAAGGCTGACAGGCAATTACATTGCAACTGGCCAAGCCTGAAATTTAGAAATGGTAACATTAAAGATGAGCAAGAATGGAATAAAATCAGAGCTAAACTCAAGTGGGATCAATCAGGCCTGCGGTGGGTTAAATTAAACTTTGATGGAGCCTCAAAAGGCAATCCGGGACCCTTAGGTGTTGGTGTTGTTATCAAAGACAACAATGGGAATATTCTGGCACTTGCTGCCCAAAGACTTATTAGAGGAACTAACAATGAGGCTGAGGCTAGAGCAGCATTGTTGGCTTTGCAAGTGCCCAAAAAATTGAACTTTCATCATATTCACCTAGAAGGTGACTCACAAATAATTGTAAATGCAATTAAAAATGGGGTAGCTAATGCATGGCACCTCAAAAATATGATTGAAGAGATATCCTATCTCTTACACTCATTTTTGGACTTCAAAATAACCCATATCCTGAGAGAAGGAAATAGGGAGGCTAGCATTGTCTCCAAATGGGCAACTAGTCCTTTAATGAGTTGTGAACCTTGTTTAGAACTTCTATCGTAAGAGTTTTTTTGCTACTAAATTGTTTTTTTTTGTGTGATGCAGACTGCTACCCGAAACTCTACTGACTTTGCAGGGATGTGAATCTACTATCCTACAATCTGGGAAGATTGATTTGACAACTGCAAGTGGATGTCTGAACCTTCGAAGGGAGGTTAAGATAGGTCTCGATCCACACAAACTAATGTGTGATGATAAATCTCAGGCTTCATATTGCAAGTTAATGAAGGACAAATTAAGATCTTTTCAGAGCCCCTACCAATCGTAGAGATTTTATTCCTGGGATGGATCCAACCGGACAACACTCTACTTTAGGAAAGATGCCCGATTTAGACTATTTGTCAGTTGATGAGACCGATTTCTTTGCTCTCACTCCACCTCGAGAGAAGTTTAAAACCACCTTTGGTCTTCACCATGATCATCTTTCTTTGCTCATTTGGTTTTAAGTAGTGATAGAGATGGAGGCCACATTTTCAGTTAGTACAAATAAGTAGCAGAAAGCAGTGGAAGACCCTGCCAGTGTTGAGAGAATTTTGGGCTTGCTGAACATGAAGAATCATGTCTTGGTTGTGGCTGTCCAAAACATTCTCGAAAGTCAATATCAAGAGCAATTTTCCAAGCGCGGATCTAATGTGGACATCATCTCTTTGGTAGTGGCATGGGCACTACAGCTTGGAGAGCTGGAGAGTGAGGTCAAGCACATCATTGAACTCCTCTTTGACTCGGACTTACTACTTGGCCTAGAATCAATATTAGAGTGGGTTGTTCCAGGCCAAGGATTTGACTACAGTGAGTGTTTTGCAGAGCTAAAGGAGGGTTTCAACTATGGTCGAGTTCCCTTCCTCACTTGGTGGGGAAATGTTGACAAAACAACCTACCAGAAGGATATTGCAAGTAAGTGGCAGACTCTTAAATCTATTGTTGAAGACTTAGCAAGACCCGAGGAGATTCGAGACAAAGCAGTGTTTGAAGAGGTGCCCAAGTAGAAATGTGGGCAGAGACAAGGAAAACAACATGCAGTAGATTGAAGAAGAATCAGATAGCTTTTGTTCTTTGTTTATGTAATTTTGTTATTAACTAAGAGCTATGTCTCAATCTATTCTCTCCTAATCTCCTCTCTTCTCGTTACATGTAGTGTTTAGGTAGAAGATAATATATAGCCAGCCCCATTTTAAATTTTCCTCTAATGGGCTTAGTATAAAAATTCAGGCTATAAATATTTGTATAGCCTCAGGGCTAATATTCCTTATGTAATCTCTTTTCATATCAATATATATAAAAATATGTTACAGACCAAAAAAAAAAAAAAATGTTTCTTGAAGTCTTAATTTGGTGTCACTGCATTTGTTCTATCCCTCTCACTCACTTTCTCATTTCACTATATATTACCCCTAAAAGCATGACACTATAGGCAGGAACTTTGATGCTTGTGTCTCTTGTTAAGCCCTTGTTACTTTTCATGTCGGTATGATATTTGTATACTCCCATTGATGTGACTTTTCCTCTATCCTTATCGACATAATATTCTTTATCAGAATCGACCTTTTGCTTCCTCTTGATAGTGCTAACAATATCGATGGATTCTTATCACTAAAATATATGCCAATACATAATATAAATTCATATAGTGCATTTTCTCATTGATATAACCTTGATCATGTTCTTCGATCAGTATGATTATAATATGCTTGTGTTGATACTGTATAGAACACTACTTCTTTTACTTAGGTTAATCATACAAGATTTTCATTGGTGGAGCTTGTTGATCCCTATGTCGATTTGTTATAATTTTCCAATGTGAACATAGTTGGGGTGAAATGAATGTTTCTTTGTTGATATGTTTTGTTTCCTATAATTGAGATATTAGAATAAATATGATTCACAACATTCATACTCTGACATAGGTAGACCTTTTGGGCGAGGATGGGCATTCTACTGTTGTGATGAAATCTTTATAGGAAAACTTTAGTAACTTCAACAAAAGCTTGGTGATGACTGACAAGGCTCACTAGGAAGGGTCTCACAATATATATATATATATATATATATATATATATATATATATATATATATATATATATATGATCAAAATTTGTCAAATTTTTTAGCTTCCAAATGATGGACAAAAATGTGATTGAAACTAAGTGGTTATTTCAGAATAAGCTGAATGAAGATGTACAAGTTACTAGAAAAAAAAGGAAGACTAGTATGTAAATGTTATACTCAAGTTTAAAGAATTGATTTTAAAGAAACTTTTTCTCCAGTAGCTAGAATGGAATCTATTAGAATGTTTCTATCTTTTATTGCTTACAAAATTTTCAAAGAATACTAGATGGACGTTAAGTACGCATTTTTTAATGGAGGGCTAGAAGAAGTTTGCATAGAACAACCAGATGGTTTCAAGTTATCAAAAGACTTAAATATGGTCTGCAGACTCAACAAGGCATTGTGTGGACTTAAGCAAGCCCCTAAGGCTTGATGTGTTAGATTGGACATATATTTTCTACAATGAATTCTCAACAAATTTATGCAAAAGAAAGATGGTGAATATCTAGAAGTTGACCATAAATTGTAAAGATATTTGATAGCTTGACTACTATACTTAACTGCTTCTATACTAGACATTATGCATACAATTTGCTTAGCCACCAGATATCAAGCCAATCTAAGATAATCTCGTAAGGTGGTACTGAAAAGGATATTCAGATACATGAAAGGAACTCTAGGCATTGGCTCATGGTACAAAAGGGATGGTGATTTCTCACTAAAATCATTTATTGATGCTCACTAGGAAAGATGTGTAGATGATAGAAGAAGTACTAAAGTAGTGGCTCATTCTTTTTAGCATTCAGGTTGGTTCTTGGACTAGCAAGAAAAAATATTCAGTTTTATTATCCATTGTAGAGGCTATATACATTGCAGCAACATCTTGTTGCACTCAAATAATTTAGATGAAGCAAACATTCAAGGATGTGAATGTCATTTTTGATGAAGAAATACAAATAATGTGTAACAATACAAGTGCCAATAATATTTTAAAGAATCTGGTGATGCAATCAAAGAAAAAACACATTTCTATCTATTATCATTTCTTAAGGAAAAAGTTGTTCAGAAGGAAGTCAAGTTGGAATATGTGCCTACAAAAGAATGAATTGTAGATATTTTTACTAAATATTTGGCTAAGGATACTTTTGAGTATCTTAGACAAACATTAGGGTATATTACCCCTCCTTTCTCAAACTAGATGCATACCTAAGGTGTGCATCTTTCCAAGAGGAGAAAAATAAATATATATCTTTTGTTCATAGATTGATGTTGTGGCTACTACTCTCAGAGAGAGAGAGTAGTGTAGGTGGTAGGTTACAGAAAATGGTTATAGAATATTGGTTTCCCTGATAGGGGGAGTTTATAGACAACGATGTTTCTTTTTGTGACACATTAAGGTTGTTGGTGTAATCGGGGTAATAAGGATATGTAAAAACTTGCAATAACATCAAAATCTCAACCATAAAGAGATATGTTAGGAAGTTAGTATTCCCAATATCGAGAGAGGAAGAAAATAAACAGCATGCATAATCATCATAAGGAAAACAATTAAAACATGCAAACCAAAAGTCATCCTTCGTTGTTCTCCTTCTCTATGCAATGTGGGCTCTCAGAAAATGAGTGCTTGATGTGTTAGCATAAGAATTCAAAGCGATCATGGTTCACAAATTAAGAGATTTATCTCTTTATTTATAAGATTTTAACAGTTCCAATCAAGATTCCATGATTGGTGGGTTGATTGTCTGTGATTGAAGAGTTGAACTCAGAGTGAGTGGGAGTTGAACTCAATTGATTACATGTTGTCAGAATAGATGGATCTGTTAAGAGGATAGATTGAAGAATTGATTGATTTGATTGAAGACTTTAACTAATGAGGTGGAGTAGAAGATTAGATAGATTAAATAGATAAATAATTTGATTAATCAGTTAGGAGGGAGAGTTATGGAGTTAACTTAAACTCACAATTGGAAAGATCAATACGATTAAATAAATAAAATAGTTTATTAATTTTCACATGTGGGGATATATTAATAAATAATTACTTATTTATTTATGAGGGGAAGAATTAGTGTAATTAATTAAATATTATTTATTTAATTATGAGAGGGAAATTGATTTAATTGTTACATAAATGTAATAAAAATAAGAAGTGTTTAATTAAGTAATATAATTATTTAATTAAATATAACGACACATGGAATAATTAAATAATGTTAATTATTTAATTACTTTATAGATGAGTAATTGATGAAATATTTGATTAGACGTTTGATAATTAAGTAATTAATTAAAAATACTTAACTATGAATTTAGGGAGAAATGATGAAATTGAATTTAGAATATAGTAGAAGGACATAATTTAATTAAATAATAAAGATTATTTATAAATTAAGAGGAATGTTAGTAAATTCATGTTAGAGAAACTAGTCATTTTAAGTGTCTACAGTTCCTTGTAGATTGAAAGGGGGAGTAAAATTGTTTAATACATCATTTGTCCTCAATGACAAAGGGGGAGAAGGAAGAAGGAATTTTATATGTTTGTCGTTGGTGTTTCCAAAAATGAAAATGGGGAAGATTGTTAGAATTGTTAATTATGTTGTCATTTATGTCAACTCTTGGTGGCATTAACGCCAACTTGTTGAGGTTGAGAAGTTGTTGATGAAGAGAAGCTAGTAAAAGATGTAATTTTGTGTGATGAAGAAGATATGAAGGATTGTTGATTGATGAAGAAACTTGAAGAATTCTATGTAGAGTAGAGTATCTGATGATTGACATGATGTGATGTGTGCTTGGTATTGATGTTTTGATGTTGATTATAAGGTAGTATAAGTTTTATTCAAAGTAGGGAAGTATGGCATGTAGGAATATGCGTGAAAGATTATTTGAAGACCTTATGGGAGAATGCTCAGAATTCCTCCATGAAAGATGGTGGTGATTTGTACTTCTTTTTATAATGATTATATACTATGAATATTGCACTATCATGTTTTTAGGTCGAGAACTATTGTTTTGACAAAGATATGAAGCATTGTTGTTTGACAGTAAGGATGGTTGTCAAGAAAGGATTGGACAAGCTCGAAGAATGCTCCGCATTGGAATTTTAGGGTTTGTAGTTTGGTGGACATGGTCAGATGGTTTGTGTAGTGTTTTAATTTTGATATCTTTTGATGGATTGCTTTGCAAGTGAAGATTTGTTGTTACATGTGTGGTACTATTGTTTGTGTTGGCTCCTACCTAACTCAACTATTTGTGGTGATTGGATTTGAGTTTTATTGGACCATATATGGAATAAGAAAAGAGTTAAGAGGTTGAGGATGATTATTTCATAGTGTGTGGGACTTTGGATGGTGTATGTGCTTTGAAGAATGTTTTTGGACTGATTGATAACAAGTTTTTAATGCTTTTCTACATGTTACATTTGGGTCCATCTTTGGAGGATGTTACAATGCATGCACTTTAATTATATTATTTGTAGAATAATTATATTGTATTTGGGTCCCTTTTATCTCATGGGGTGGATTGAATTGAGTAATTATATTCATAATGGTCGACTTGCTTCTATCAATGTTTATATTTTTCATTATTGATCTTGTTGATGTTTCTGATGGACAAGTCACTATATATTTGAGCATAAATAAATGAGTTAAGCAAGAGCGTATGTGATGTAATTGTGAGATAGGTATGAATTGGATGCGAATATTGTATAATGTAGATAATGAAGAATATAAGTGTGAATTGCTAAATCTGACATGAAGGTTACAAAAGCATAACAAGAGATCCAACATTTCTCATATTTTCTCTATTCCAACTGGAAGGTCATGTTCTCTCCTAGCAGCATTGTGAAGATTTATATTTGTGGTGCAAGTTCTCTTAGGATTAGTTAGATCCTTGGCAGTGTGCCTAAAACATCAAAGGCAATGAGTTCCTTGACTTCTATCCAAAAATTTTGTAGTCAATTATTTCCTATAGTGAGTAAGATTCTCATCGTAGTTTTTCCCACCTTGGGATTTCCACATAAATTTGGTGTTCATGTGTGTATGCTTTAATTGCTATATCTTTTGATGGTAATTAGTTGGCTCAAGAAATATTAACTGAGAATTGTGGCAAAATTGTGAAGTTACTGTTTACATTGATTCACACCCCCCTGCAATAGTGAGCAGTGTTCAACATAATTAATAAGTTAAAGAATCTATTTAATTATAGTAGACTTGGTTAACTAATTAAACAACTATTTAATCATGCAAGGAAAATAGAAGAATTTGTTTAATTTCATTTAATTAAAGTGGACGAAAGTGATTAATTAAATAATAAAATTATTTGATATAAATAAGAAGGGAGGGAAATATTAATTTTCAAATTTGAATTAGAAGAATGAAATTGAATTAATTAAGTAATTAATACTATTTAATTAACTAGGAAGAAAGTTTGTAAAAATATTACTTGCATGCGTTGGACAATTTTAGGTGTGTACAGAGACCTTGTGTTTGTCGTTCTCTTGAGATTGATTACCTTTTAGGAGAGGTGGCATGTGCATTCATGTTCTACCTACATGTTGGTGAGTGTGTCAAAACACATGTCAACAAGTATAACTTGTCTTGGTAAGTGTTACTTGCATCAGGGGAAATGATGATCATATGTCTAGTCAAGACATAACATATTTTAGTTGTCCCACCACTTCATAGGTTTCTCTACATGTGTTTTGAGTGTTATCAAGTTTGTGTAGGGAATGAATTTGAAGTAGATGGTCCCCTCATCCTACCCTTGCATAGTATTCATAGGAAAACATGATGTTGGCACTCTCAAATTTTGAAGAATTTGAAGTGACGATGTTGAAAATTTGGCTAAGGGACAAGAAAAGTACCCTTGAACACTATTTGGAGAAGCCCACTTTGAATGATGACAATTTAATACCTAATGAGTGTTATGAGAAATGCACTTAGGGATGTTTCCTATTCCTATCATTAAGCCTAAGTGTCAATTTCAAGCCTCTTGGAGTAATATTAGACAAGTTTATAGCGCACCTAGTTGGAGGGGGTTTATACAAATCTACATTATGCATATTCTCAGAAAAATCCAAATGGCCTAATTTGGAGGCTTGTAGTTCATGCCCAATTGATTTTCATAAACAAATAATCATTTCCTTGTGTTGTAAACATGAAATATAGCTCTTGTATGCATGATCATACCATAATGACTTCAGTAGACTTGTTTTCTAAGTCAGATCCATTTGCAGTTTATTCAGATTTACTGGGTATGTAATCTCACAACTATTAGAAGGCCAACTTTGAGGGTTAATATCGTTGATCAGTCAGTCATTAGGACAAACCATTTGCTACTCTGCATTGCTAGTATATAAGTGAACTCATATGCACACTTTCAAATTCTCAAGAGTTCATTTCCTAAGTTTTCTAGGTCTAATCCAGGCACAATTTATTCAGACTTTCTGCATATTCACTTATACATCTACAAAGTAGCCATTTTTAGAATGCTATATTTCACAACTTGTTGGCTATCAAGAGGCACCAACCATTCCATAGTATTATTTGTGTCTCAAAGTACCTAAATGAAAGGTTCCAAGCTCCTAGGAATTCGTTTGATATTTTTACCAGATCCAAATGAAATGCAATTTATTATTTTCTGACTTGTTTAGTTACAAAGAAAACAAAACGAACAACTTTGGAGATTAAAATTTCTCACTTCATGCATCATCAAGAAGATTTGTTTTACATGGTGATTGTAGGTATATCAATCTATATGCCCATTGGTTTTTTAGTTTTTAAGGTCAATTCTAGAGGCTACCTGTCAGTTCTAGGCACTTGGTAGAAATGTTATAAATCAATTCCCAATGATTGTGTTTTTTCACGATTTTGGTCCAGGTGCATGATTAAGTTGTCAAGAATCAAATTTAAAGGTCTAGGTGTTTGAAAATGATTTTTTTTTAGTGGGGCCCACCTGGGGACCGACTTGCCTCATCAAGGCTGCATCAGTTTCAAAAGTGATGATTATATTTTATTATTTAAACTATTATTGTGATTTAAATAATAATATAATCTATATCTAAGAGGGTGAAAATATATGACCTAAGTTAAAATCAGTGTGGGATCGTAATATATGGGGGAAATAAACAAATGTTTTAATATTTTTAAAACCCTTTAAGATCCACGCACCAACAAGTGGGCCCATCAAGTTGGATAGAAAGAGGAGTTTAATGTAGTGTTCGAATGATGAATATGGTATTATGTTTGTGGATGTGCCGGTGGATATGTTTGCAAAATGTGGAAGCGTGGAGCCAAAAATAGGAACCATTCAAATGGGGCGTTGGCTAAGCTCCAGACAGAATGCACCAAAGACACACAAAAAAAAATCAAACTTTTTTTTCTCAAATTCGTGCAAAAAAGTAAGTTTTTGGCAAATTTTTTTCTAGTTTTCAACCACAAAATATGTAGATCATGAAGAACAAATGCTGGAAATTTTGTGAAAATCCATGGTGTTTTCAGATTTTTCAAATTTGGTCAATGGTGCATTCTGTAGCTATGTCCTTCAAATGGATGCTAAATCCAAGATGATTTGACGAACTGTCGTAATGATGGGATGGGCAGCGAAAATAAAATTAAGAATCAGTTTAATAAACTTTTGAAAAGCTAATTCAAGTTATTAGCAAGTATTGAGAATCTTGGAATAATGTGTGGGAGGCACATAAGGTATTGACAAATGCCTCATGAAATATGGTCTTGTGGGCTGCCATGGTTGCAATGATAGATACAATGTTGTAGGATTTGAGATGGACGCAATGAAAAGACTTTAAAGACTTTTTAGCAATAGGAAACCGCGGAACAAGATGCAGGCATCCATCAAAACTATGAGGAGAATGGTGTATCAGTTGAAGGCAGGGTGATAGTATTTTGAAATTAGGGGCAATGTGTTCAGAGGTACCACACATGGTAAAAATTTTAAGCTTATGTACATTTTTGTTTCCTGTTGACTGGTAATGAGCTCCAAAAAAAAAACTTGTGCAGTGTTGCATTGCAAAAATAATAAAACAGACAAGGATGAAATGCAAGGAATTATAATGTCAATATTTATTTGGGAAGATTCACTAAGATGAGATATTTTGGTAAAAATGTGCTATGTGGAAAGGTCATTGGCACTCAAGAGAAATGAGTAATAGTTTTGACATCAAAAATGGTTTTTATCTAAACAATGAAAATAAGGATAAATGCACTTATGAATTTACTGACAAAGAAAACACAACGTAACTTTTCACTCAGAATGTGAAATGTTTTTACATAGGATGTCAAATTGGTAAAAGGGAAAAACAAATTTGTTTCAGTAAAAGGTGAAAAAGAAAGATTCAGTAAAATGTGTTTTACATAGGAAGGTGAAAAGGTAAAATTTAAGAATGGGATTAAGACAGAAGTGAACATTTCATAATGGGATTAAGATAGAGTGTGCTAATTGTAATAGTTTGTTGTTATGAGTAAAGTTTAATTAGTTTGTGCATGTTGAATGTTGTCATGATGAATTTGTCTCCATTTTTGTGCGCTTAGATCATATGGATTGAATGTATTAAGGATTTTCATTCATCTTTGCAATTCTATGTAGTTATGTTGTCTCTGTAATGGTCCCTTTCAAGAAAAGAGCTAAGTTTCTTGTTTTGACATCAATGATCTCAATTTGACTGTATTCAGATTCATGCATGTTTGAAATATCAGTGATATTACAATGTGTCTTTACATGTGCTTGTATTTTGTTATATTTGTTCATGGGTCTCTTCTAAGTGAAGGGTTAAATTCTAAGAGCAAGTATTTGTGAGCTTGAATACATAAGTTGGATTTATAAGTAGAACTCGATGATGATATAAGTAGATTTTTTAGTGCAAGGCATTGGCATATTGAAATATTTGTTGAGTTTGTTGTTCATAAGGATTCTATTATGGTTTCATATTTGACTCTATAGCTCGTGATAGAGGCACTAATCTATGAGGTCTTGAAGTATTTTCAAAAATAACTCATAATCAAAATTTATTTTACTTTTATGTCATTGTATAGTAAGAAAATGGAAGAACTTCCATTATAGACTATTTTATCCTTCCGAAGAAGTGGTTTGGGGTCATGTCAAGCACATTGAATGGGTCCCTAACTTAGATCTATCTTTTTCCCCCTGTTCTGCCCCATTTCCACTTTTTCCCGCCTATTTATGACACCCTAGACTGAAAAACTGGGACTTTGACCTCAGGGTCAAGGTCGACCTTTTTGGGTCAAGGTTTACCTCAACCTTGACCTAGGTCACAATCAACCTTTTTTCAGGCCCAGGGTTCAAATTCTAGAATTTCAGGGTTTCTAGATGTCGGGCTTTGGAAAAAGTTAATTCCCACTTCTGGGTCGGCTGTTTCGGTCTTCGGAACAACAAATCTTAAATTATATTTAATATAGGTCCTCTTCTAGGGGTATAGGTCTAATTGGAATTTAATTCTCCTATGTAGGCCTCTCCATAGGATTGTGCCCTAGTTTCATATAAAAGGAAGCTTTCTCCTCTCATTTTCTCTAACCACAAGTAACTATAATCATCATCAAGCATAATTACAAGAATTCAAAGACTTGAAGAGTGAGATCCAAAGGTGAAGAAGAAAGATTTGAAACAAGCTAAGTAGCCATTAAAGCATTCATCCATTCTCAAGCATTCAAGCACTTCTCTCATCAATAAGATCCATTGGTGGCCATTGAAGGATTCAAGCTCCATGGAGCCCTCTTGTTGAAGATTGCTCCATCCACATTCCTCCAAGCCTCTTCCTATTCAAAGACCCATTCAAGATTGGTGTTGAATATCTAAAATTAATTTATTGGAGACATCCTACATTATACATTATACATTCTACATCCTTTTTGGTGCATACATACTTCTGGATTCACAGATTCAAATCTGCCATAAGGGCTTCTACAAGCAAGGTGAATTTGTTCATTTACTTTGTTTTACTTATGCAATTTCAATTATACTTTGAGGTTAATTCCAAAACTAGGGTTTTACCAAGGTAAACCCCTCCCCCCCAGCAAACAATCCATTTTTCTTGTAGGTACAGGTTCAAAACAACATATCAGAGTGCAGATTCAGATACCCTTTTCAAAAAACTTTCAAGATCCGAAAACATATTTCCTGTCAAAGACTTTTTAGGTTGATTCTGCCCTAGTTCAGAATTGGAAATTCTGGGTCAATGGTGACATTGACTTGAGGGTACAAATTGGAACTATGTCAAAATAGAAAAAAAAATTTGGGTTTTGTTCGTCTCTGCATTTCTATTCCAGATCTGGTCTCAGATTTTCCAGAAACTGAGTGCAAACCCCCAAAAATAGCATTCTTTAGATCTAAAACATTTCAAGGTTGGTACTTTTCTCCTATCCATTTCAATTAAAGCCATGAATCTTTCTAAATCTATGTCACATTCAAATAAATAAATGAGTATTTAAGATCTTCCTCTTTGCTCTTATTTTCAAATGATTGATTCATTTATGCATTGATCCTTCCTTTGGGTTAATCAATTTGGATCCTTCATTTGTATATCTAAGGATAAAAGGAGAGCATCTTATTTATCCCCCTACATTTCAAATACATTCTATTTCAAAACAAACAAATTTAAATGTAATATTTTATATCTTACATTTTGGTGAGCCCGCAATAGACAACTCTTTCTTTTTGGTGTTAGATTTACATATTTTATGTTAGATCTTGCATGCATATTAGATTAGTTTTCTTTTATGTTCTTGCATTTACATTTCAAAAATTAAAAATCAAAATCTGGTGTTTCCTAAATTAGTCCATTTTCATTGCATCAATGTATGAGCTTTACCACTTCTAGTCCTACTTATAGTATCCTAGTTAGAAGAAGTCGTAGACTTATGGGTTCCTTTGATCCTGAGTCTTCCTCTCCTTTCCTTAGGATCTCAGATGAAAATTTGATCACTCATGATTCCAATCCTTCTATGGAGCATAACTCTTCTCACTCATCTCATGATGAGGATGATGCTTTAACAGTTCCTCCTGAACAAGTGCAAAAACTTTCAATCAAACTTGATAAAATGGGAAATTGGCTTATTTAAGAAAACCATAATCAAGATTCCATCCAAGGTATAGAGGCTCTTAATAAATTCCTTCGTGATAGTGATAAAGGTATTAATCTCTTGTGTGGTATCACTCATATTGTGCATTTGAATGTTAAACCTTTATCACAAGAGGCTCAAGATCTTAAATTCACTCCTCCTATCACTAGTGAGGGACCTTCTTTTGTTCCTTTACCTAGCATTCCTACTTATACTCCTCCTTTGGTAACTACATCTCTCCCAATTTTATCTATTCATGTGAGTGTTCCATCGGTATCTCTACCTACCTCACAACCTTCATACCATAGTGTTCCTTTTACTTATTCCAATCCCCTTCCAACTGTGGTTCCAAGTGTTCCACCAGTTGTGTCTTCCATTCCTGCCACTTCCTACACTTTTCCTAGTGTTCCTAATATTTCTATGACACCTATGTCTTCTAATAATTCCAAAATTATTAGTTTGGCTCAAACTGTGTCATCTATACAATAACAACTTGCATCCTTAACTCAATCCAAGTTTAGCATTCCTACATGTGACATGGGTAGTCCTTTATCCTTAGACATTATCCATGCTACTGTCCCTCAACAAGCCAATATGCCTCATCTTGAGAATTACAATGGTAAAGGTGATCTTGTTACTCATGTTAAAACATTTCTAATCCTTTGTATTGATTATGCTCATGAACATAGGATTTTAGCTAAACTGTTTGCTAGAAATGTTCATGATAAGGATTTACAATGGTATTTTTCTTTACCTCCTTATTCTATTGATTCTTTTCCTAAACTTTCTAATACCTTCATTCAACAATTTCAAAATAACATTGGTCCGCAAGTTTCCTTAATTGATTTAATGCATTATAAACAAAACATTAAGGAAAAATTGACTGATTTTATTGGTAGATTTAAGCATTTGTATGCTCATATTTCTTATCTTGTTCTTGATATTGATATTCAACACATGTTTATTTCAAATTTACAAAAGGATATTAGAGATAAGATTTTGCATACTGAATTTACCTCTTTTCAACAACTTTGTGCAACACTTCATCATTATCAATTACAAGTGAGTCAATTTGAGAGAAACACTCCAATGGCTCATGTTTTAGTTGATAAGAGTGACATTGCTCCTAATCCTAATAAGTTTTAGAAACCTAACAACTATGTCAAGATTAATAAACAGACGAATGCAGTTGCTGATCAAGTTGATGTTGCATCCCACAATGCCACTTCTGCATCCCCTACTTTCCGTATGAATCATACATTTACTCCTCTCTTTGAATCTTTACATTCTATTATGAGTAGGTTGTTACGTGCTAATATGATTACCTTGCCTCCTATTTTTCCTCTCCTTCCTACTACAATAGCATCAAAATCCTTTGATTCTAAAGCTTTTTGCCAATACCATCGCCAGAATGGCCATGATACTGAAAAATGTTATTCTCTAAAGCATAAAGTTCAAGACTAAATAGATTCTAATGCCTTATCTATTGATAATTTTGATGGTAATGGAAACAAATCTATCTTTCCTCCTAATCAAAACCTTCAAATCTATATGAATCCTTTACCTATACATGATACTAATACCATTGCTCAACCATCTTTTGTGGATATTGTTTACGATTCGAAGATGGATGATCTTAATCACATTGTTAATCATATGGACAGTGATGTTTCATCTAAACCTACTATTCAAGATCCTTCGCCTCCACCTCAACTTCAAGTTCCACCTAAACCTCAGAAACAAACTAAGGATAAGCGACATTAGGAACTTTTAATTACCTTTGATGATTCTGAGACTATTAAGGCTCCCAATGGTCCCCTTTATATTTATGCTAGGATTGCTAAGATACCTATGTGTGGTTGGATTGTTGATCCCACATCTTTAATAAATGTCATTACTAAGGAAAATATTTTTTTATGAAAAATCTGCAATGTGATTGTTATGATCCATTGGATGCATGGATCCAAACTTGCAATGGTTTTCTCTGTCTTGCACTTGGTTCTATTAACTTGCCTGTTGAACTTTGTGGCAAGGTTGTAGATACTAATTTCATTATTGTTCCTACTTTTGATCAATTTCAAGTCAAATTTGGTTTGCCTTGGATAACTGCTATGCATGTTATTGCTTCTCTTATTCATAAATGTCTTAAATTCATTCACAATGGAGAAGTAAAAATGATTAATCGTAGTTTGTATCAACCTTAAGTTAGAATGAATTTAGAATAACTAAGAGGGGAGGGGTGAATCAGTTATCCTCAGGTCTAGATGTAACAAATTAAAACTTTCTGTATTTCAGATCTACTCGGCAGTAGTAGCATTTAAGTCAACAACTTTAATCATGCAGTTTACTGTCTATTGAATTTAGCTTGTAGAATCATAACAATAAAGCAAACCATAAGCATTCACACAAGTTGACACAAGTATTTAATGTGGAAACCCAATATGGGATAAACCACCAGTAACATGCTACCAAGTTTTCACTCTTTTGAAGTGAGCTCTATGAGGAGCCAACCCTGTTAAAGGTTACAATAACAAACTGCTAGGTGTGACCTGGTTAAAGGATTTAATCACCCTATTAGGAGTGGCCTTGTTAGAGGATTTAGAATATTACACCTAAATGTCACCTTGTTAGAAGATTTATACAAATGACTATTAGGTTAACCTTGTTAAAGGATTTAACTGATATAATGGTTAGAAAGTAATCAGCAGTTGTGATCTGATACATACAACTTACTTTGCAAATTCAGATCCAATTGCAGCTCTGATGTTAACTTACTAGATAGCCTACATTTTCATTTCAACCTTCTGATCTGCTTGGAAATCCGTCAAGCAACCACACATGCAACTCTCTGCTTCTATATTCAACCTTCTCTACTAGATCATGCCAAACAGTAAATCAACTATGCAAACCTTTTGCATACACATCCATACTTCACACTTAATGAATAACCCCTTGAGGTTATCATATACCTCTCTATTTAGGTCAGATAAATCTTTTGTCACTTAAACAAGATCATAGATCTTAGGTTAGGTCAGATCCAATAGATCATTCCTTCTTTGCATTACATTTACTTCTCCAAAGTAGTCTCTAATTAAATCTTGAAACCATGCATTAATTATGGTTACCCATACATTAAATGACATGGATCAATCTTTAATTAACATTACATATCCCAATAAAATTAACTAAGTCGACCAGAGATCTCAAATTTCATCATTAATCCAATTATTGTAAGTCGGCCAACATCACCGTTTTCACTCGGCAATTTCACTGGTGCTCGGAAATGAACAACTTTGCTTGTCAAAAGCAACTTTGCTCGACACAGAACAGCCAAAAAAATTGTCTTTGAAAGATAAACAACTAATTACTTTGCCAGAGTGCCAACTAACCAAGTACCCTTTTATTTGCTTTAACTCAACCATTCACTTGGTCTTCTTGTTAAATCTTCTTCATAAACAATAGATATGGTACTCAAACAGATAACAATAGTCTCACCAGTTAAGGTTTGACAGCAATGACAAAACAACAATTGCTTACAATGTCACTTTCCAACAATCTCCCTCTTTGGCATTGATGGCAACACAAAATATTAAAACAATGATTTAACAAGCATAGTTACCAACCAATCCAAAAAATCACCTGTGTTCCTTGATATGAATGAATCTTCATTAATGTCTTTA
>MU226715.1:1289433-1308183 GCA_018584345.1 Thuja plicata | reverse complement strand
ATCACATCTGATTTTGTCAGTTAGGTTAATCAATCCTTTACCTTTGATAAGACATGGTGCATCATTACCAAATTTTACATATCCTCCTTTACATTGGTTTAGGGTTTCAAACTTATCTTTGTCACCAATCATGTGATGGGGACAACCACTGTCAATGATCCAATGATCATTATTACTCATATAAGAGATTAGTGCAGTTTTCTCATCATCATAAGAATCTTCTTTCATTACAACATAAACAACTTCTATATCATTGTCGTCAGAATTATCAGTGTCATTGTCAAAAGTTTCTTCAACAATATAACAAGATTTCTTACCTTTGTCTTTGTAGTCCTTATATTTCCTGAAGTCTTGGTCATCCTTTCTGTCTTTGTATTCCTTGTATTTGTTGTCCCTTCTTTCATCTTTTTCATTCTTATCAGGACATCTAGCAGCTATATGACCAACTTTATTGCATGAAAAACAAATAATAGGAAGTTTACCTCTGTATTTTCCTTTTCCTCTGGATAGTCTTTTTACCATAAGTGCTTCAAGTTCTTCAAGATCATCATCAGAAGTGTCACTGTACTGTTCACTTGTTTCTTTCCTTTCTTAGATTTATTGAGAACCATCTGTGATCTAAAAGCAGAATCAATCCCTTGTGGATTATAGTTATCATAATTTGACATTTCAAATGCAGCGAGTCTGCCTATCAGATTTTCCAGATTCAGATTATTGTTAGGAGTACATCTCAATTCTTGAATTGCAGAAACTCTAATAGCATATACATGAAGTAAAGTTCTTAGTACCTTGCTCATAATGGTGTTCTCGTCAATTGTTCCATTAGCTCCTATAATGGCATTTACAACTTATTTTGCTCTACCATAGTACTGATTAACATTTTCACCTTCTTGCATTTTCATCTCATCAAACTTACCTCTTAGACTTTCTGATTTAGCTCTGAGCACACTTGTGTCTCCACCATAGACAGTTGCAAGTTTGTCCCACATCTACTTTGCATTTGTGCAACTTTTTATATCATCAAACTCTGAATAGCTCAATGAGGAGGCGATCTCCAACATTGCTTGATTATGCTCTTGCTTTTCTTTTAGTTGTGCAGTTATGAGAGGAGTAGAGGGTGATACATAATCATTTTCAATAAGTCACTTAGCATCATCTCCAATACCAGCTAAATGCAGTTTCATCAAACTCTGCCATGCAGGGAAGTTATCTTTGTTTAGCTTAGGAACCTCCTTATTATACATCTTGATCTTTTCGCTCCAAGTACCTTCAAACTGTTTTCAGGAGGCCAAAGCTCTGATACCAATTATTAGAATGAATTTAGAATAACTGAGAGGGGAGGGGTGAATCATTTATCCTCAGGACTAGATGTAGCAAATTAAAACTTTCTGTATTTTAGATCTACTCGGCAGCAGTAGCATAAGTCAACAACTTTAATCATGTAGTTTACTATCTATTGAATTTAGCTTGTAGAATCATAACAGTAAAGAAAACCATAAGCATTCACACAAGTTGACACAAGTATTCAACGTGGAAACCCAACATGGGAAAAACCACCAGTAACATGCTACCAAGTCTTCACTCTTTTGAAGTGAGCTCTGTGAGGAGCCAACCCTGTTAAAGGTTACAATAACACACTGCTAGGTGTGACCTGGTTAAAGGATTTAATCACCCTGTCAGGAGTGGCCTTTTTAGAGGACTTAGAACATTACACCTTAATGTCACCTTGTTAGAGGATTTATACAAATGACTGTTAGGTCAACCTTGTTAAAGGATTTAACTGATACAATGGTTAGAAAGTAATCAACAGTTGTGATCTGATACATACAACTTAATTTGCAAATTTAGATCCAATTACAACTCTGATGTTAACTTACTGGATAGCTTGCATTGTCATTTCAACCTTATGATCTGCTTGGAAATCCGTCAAGCAATCACACATGCAACTCTCTACTTCTGTATTCAGCCTTCTCTGCTAGATCATGTCAAACAGTAAATCAACTATGCAAACATTTTGCATACACATCCACACTTCACACTTAATGAATAACCCCTTGAGGTTATCATATACCTCTCTGTTTAGGTCAGATAAATATTTTGCTACTTAAACAAGATCATAGATCTTAGGTTAGGTCAGATCTAACAGATCATTTTGTCTTTGCATTTCATTTACTTCTCCAAAGTAGTCTCTAATTAAATCTTGAAACCATGCATTAATTACGGTTACCCGTACATTAAATGACGTGGATTAATCTTTAATTAACATTACATATCCCAATAAAATTAACTAAGTCAGCCAGAGATCTCAAATCTCATCATTAATCCAATTACTGTAAGTCGGCCAACATCACTATTTTCACTCGACAATTTCACTAGTGCTCGGCAATGAACAACTTTGCTCGTCACAAGCAACTTTGCTCAGCGATGGGAGAGTAGGCGATGCGCTTGATTGGCTTTCCCTTCATGGTAGCCCTTTATGTGTTTGCATGTTGTATTGTGCTTCTCCCATAATGTGTTTGCTAAATGTTTGTTATACTCTTATATATGACCCTTGTTAGTTTTTTGGTGCAAGGCGATAAAGGAATCAAACCTATTGTATAATTCCTCTATATGTATCTTTACTCTTCTATATGTTGTTTTAATGTTATGTTGTACTTGTGCTACTATTCGTTAATGTTTCCTTGTGTAGTCCGCATGGATCTGCAACATGGTAGCACTGATTCTTTTTGGTCTCCGTGTTGTGGTCTGAAAAGACACTTCTTCGTAACCCTTGAGTTTTCTTTCCTCCATTGTGATTGTAGTTCTCCTTTCTTTGGGGAATGATGTCAATTCATTTGCAATAATATCATATCTATATGTACATGTTATCTTATGATCATACTGACCCCACAATAGGTAGATCCCTTATGTATTCTTTGTATGTTTATGTGGTATTTTCCTTGATTTGTCTTCGTTTAGGGGCATCTCGTAGTGGAAACGTAATCAGTAGAGTTGTTTATGATTCCGTTCAAGCCATTGCTCATGTTAAAGTGTTAGAAATGACTTTAACATGGGGGCATACGCTCTACTCACTTTTTGCACACACGCACTTTCAAAACTTAAAACTTTTTCCCTTTATGGATTAAAGACTAATCCTTAAAGCATGGATATTTTACTTTATAGGATCTCTTGATCCCTCCAGTTTAAATTTATACAGATCTCTTAATCCCTCTAGTTTTAATGTTTTGATCCCTTAAGGTTGGAAGGTGTCCTTAAGAACGGATCTCCCTGATGGGTTGACTAGTGAGTAGCCACATTAAATAGGCGGTTCAACTCCATCTTTCCAGTTGCATTGTTTCCTTGTGTGGTTCACAATGGGACATAAGTTCTCATTGGGCGAGGTAACCACACCCTCTCTCTTTATCTCCTTAACTGGTGATGTCTCTCTTATCATGATCTTAGGGTTGATAAAGAATTAAGTCCCTTGGGGGCTTGAGGATTCCCTTATCCCTTTTGATTTCAATAAGATTATTTATTCTTCATGATCTCATTTACCAAGAGTTTGCATCGAGTCCATACTCTTGCTAAAGTGGGGGCTAAATGTATAGTTATAAAATGGAAGCACTTCCATTATAGACTGGTTTATCCTCCCAAGTAAGTGGTTTGGGGTCATGTCAAGCACCTTGAATGGGTCCCTGACTTGGATCTGGATTTTTCCCCCTGTTCTGCCCCATTTCCACTTTTTCCATCCTATTTCTGACACCCCAGACTGGAAAACTGGGACTTTGACCTCAGGGTTAAGGTCGACCTTTTTGGGTCAAGGTTGACCTTGACCTTGACCTTGACCTAGTTCAAGGTCTACCTCAAACTTGACCTAAGTCACAATCGACCTTTTTCAGGCCCAGGGTTCAAATTCCAGAATTTGAGGGTTTCCGGATGTCGAGCTTTGGAAAAAGTTAATTCCCGCTTCCGAGTCGATTGTTTTGGTCTTCAGAACAACAAATCTTAAATTATATTTAATATAGGTCCTCTTCTAGGGGTATAGGTCTAATTAGAATTTAATTCTCCTCTGTAGGCCTCTCTAGAGGATTGTGCCCTAGTTTCATATAAAAGGAAGCTTTCTCCTCTCATTTTCTCTAACCACAAGCAACTATAATCATCATCAAGCATAATTACAAGAATTCAAAGACTTGAAGAGTGGGATCCAAAGGTGAAGAAGAAATATTTGAAGCAAGCCAAGTAGCCATTGAAGTATTCGTCCATTCTCAAGCATTCATGCAATTCTCTGATCAATAAGATCCATTGGTGGCCATTGAAGGATTCAAGCTCCATGGAGCCCTCTTGTTGAAGATTTCCCCATCCACATTCCTCTAAGCCTCTTCCTATTCAAAGACCCATTCAAGATTGGTGTTGAAGATCTACAATTAATTGATTAGAGACATCCTACATTCTACATTCTACATTCTACATCCTTTTTGGTGCATACATACTTGTGGATTCACGCATTTGAATCCGCCACAAGGGCTTCTACAAGCAAGGTGATTTGTTCATTTACTTTGTTTTACTTATGCAATTTCAATTATACTTTGAGGTTAATTCCAAAACTGGGGTTTGACCAAGGCAAACCCATCCCCCCAACAAACAATCCATTTTTCTTGTAGGTATAGGTTCGGAACAACAGATCAGAGTGCAGATTCGGATACCCTTTTCGACAAACTTTCAAGATTCAAAAATAGATTTCCTGTCGGAGACTTTTTAGGTCGATTCTACCCTAGGTCAGAATCAGAAATTTTGGGTCAATGGTGACATTGACTTGAGGGTACAAATCGGAACTGTATCAAAATAGAAAAAAGATTTCTGGGTTTTATTCGTCTCTGCGTTTCTATTCCAGATCCGGTCTCAGATTTTCCAAAAACTGAGTACAGACCCCTAAAAATAGCATTCTTCAGATTTGCAACATTTCAAGGTTGGTACTTTTCTCCTATCCATTTCAATTAAAGTAATTAATATTTCTAAATCTATCACACATTCAAATAAATAAATGGGTATTTAAGATCTTCCTCTTTGCTCTTATTTTCAAATGATTGATTCATTTATGCATTGATCCTTCCTTTGGGTTAATCAATTTGGATCCTTCATTTGTATATCTAAGGATAAAAGGAGAGTATCTTATTTATCCCCCTACATTTCAAATACATTCTATTTAAAAACAAACAAATTTAAATGTAATATTTTATATCTTATAGTCATTAAAAGTAGGACCAACATAGTTGTGTTCTCAACATGTTTAATGCAAGTGGGATTATGCATGGATTTGGTAAAATATTAGATGCCCATGATCTACAAATCTGAGAACTATCCATTGTTATAAATCTGCATGGTGTAGTGTGTCAAAGGTTTATTGAATGTGTAGATTCGTGTCATAGGAACACCCTCCTAAGTGTTGTGGAGCTCAAAGTGAAGAATGTCTCGTGCCTTGTTGTTGTTGCATTTTCTTGCCCTCAACTAGGTATAGAGGTTAGAATATTTGATTATTCATATGAGTTGAGGGTAGAAAGAAAAATTTCTAACACACGACAATGGATTAAAATCCAATAATCATTGTCATATAGGTCCACTTGCTCATAGGTCTATGGTGGTTGTTTCATTTCGTAATTGTTGGTGGTTATTCCATATTTTGCATATTTTTTGGTGCAATTGTGATGTCATATAAGTATGTCAATGTCCAACTTTGCACATGATGTGAACCATCATCACAATGACTTGATTATGTTTTATGTGCCATTATGCTTGGAGTGAGAGCATGTGTGCGCTCATTGACATATAATATGACATGTTATTATTTCACATCTTATAATTCTTATGATTTGTTAAAAAAATTGGTTCAATTGGCTAATGTCTCAGGTATGTGGCTTGGGACATTACATCTAGACCAAATCACCACTACTTTGAAAATATAGCCTTTTGATTTGGTTTCTCAAGTTCCAGTAGTCCAAATCTTCCACCTTAAACAAGTTTTGATGGTCACACTATTTAGAGAGATAAAATCAAAGCTCCACTTCACTGGCTTGATATTGGAGACAAGTTTTCAAAATAAAAATTTCAAGAATATCACCTCACCACACATCTCAAACCATTGCAAATCAGGGAAGGGAAATATTTCTTTAATGGGATTCTTAATATTTTTTATTCAAAACTAGAGTAAGTGCATAGAAATGGGGTCACAAAATAGGGTCTTAAATGGACACTCTTTAATAGCATAAAAATTTCATTTTGGAGGAGAAACTACAAACTATTACACTCTAACTTGAAGATAGAACAAGAGTCATGTACTACTCTTACTCTATTTTCTAAAATACTAATTATTTTTAAAAAAAATGGAGATTAAGGAGTTCAAACAAGGGCCACACAAATTTGTCATGCAACTGTAAAAAAATATAGTTTGGAGATATTTTCTGCAAGTCAAATTGTGATACTGCTATCATGATTTAACTTTGTCATTTTTGGGTCAAACCCATTGATCTATGTTTCATCAGTAGTGGTTCACAAGAACCCATCTCTCATGAGAATGAGTGAAACACTTAGGAATCATTACATCTAGATGATGCTCATAGGGGTAAAGCATTAAGCCATCATGGGTGTTTACCCATCCCAATACTACTCCAACTTGAGTGTGCTTAACCATGGAGTTTCCTCTGAGGTTAAGACCACTTAACTTGATAAATAATGATTGGTTTATAAGGAACAACACTTGCTGAAGGTTTTGCAAATGAGGTAGCAATCTAAGTGATCTTAATCTTGGAGGAAAATCCATGGTTAAGTGTGCTTGAGTTGGAGTAGTATTGGGATGGGCGACCTCCTAGGAAGGCCCGATGCTTCACCCCTATGAGCACCACCTAGATGCAATGATTTCTACATGTTCCATTCATTCTCATGAGAGATGGTTGTTATGAACCAATACTCATTTAACATGGGTTAATAGGTTTGAACCAAAGGCTACACAGTTGAATCCTAAATAATATCATGAAACAACCATAACTTAACAACTAATGTGCAAACCCTAAAATTTGATTTTTTAATGAATATATGGACTTCTACTATGTTCAAAGTTCATGTACATCGTAAAAAATAAATATTTAAGTGTTCTTCCCCCTACTTTTTAAAAAACTAATTGAAAATTATTTTTTTAAATATGTGTAGAATAGTCTAGTTTCAGAAAGTATATTTTTCTCAAATTTTCATAAACAAATAGAAAATGAGACCATTTTTTGTTAGGTAAATAGTTGCTAAGGGACAACACCCATTATAATAATTGAGAAAATATTACCTCGCATTCTTGTGATGACAATTGAGGTCTAGCTAGGACCAACCCAACCATAGCATGAGGGCAATACAACAAAAGGTGTCCACTTGACAATACCAATCCCAAAACATGAGAGCAAAATTGGGAAAACCCAATACGGATTAGACCCCATATACTTGGCAAGCCATTAGAGAACCAAATGCTGAAAAACCTATAATATATTTGATATACTATGATATATCTACTATGAAACTATATAAACATAACAACTAGTAATAAACACACCCCAACTTTAATTATTACTAGGGCTCCTTCTGGTAGAGGATTGCTCTCGAGTGGAGCACCTAAGGCCACGATTGCAATGCACATTTTCATCATGAAGCTCCTCATCCACCACCTGGACCTCCTTGATAATTCCATTGGTGGAAGATCCATTGTCATCAGTGCCAAGTCTTTCACTACAAAGGTATTGCTTTATCCAACCTCCCCCCTCGTTCAACATGGAACCAAACAACTACTTCAGGAAAATGATGTTGTGGGCAACACATGGCTTCCTCTCCTCATACCTCTTGAGCTCCAATGAAGTGATTAACAAAAAAAAATGAGACCAAAAATATTGTATATGTATTTTTAATGAAAAATGGAGACACTAGTAAAAGAAATTAAATATCAAAATCTTAACATAATTGAAACATAAAAAGTTGCATGGTTAGAAAGCTAAGAAAGAGCTCAATGTTACTATGTAATGTTTTTTCCTTGACATTGAAAATATGTGAAAACTTTATGAAGAGCATCGTGTCAAATTTTTATAATTTGAAAAAACACATTTGGGAATTGAAATGCCATTTCAACTAGACTTTGGGTTGTATGCCAAGGAAAATATAATCTTGTAATGTGAACACATTATTAAAACCTCTCTCTCTCTCTCTCTCTTATGTCTTTTATGGGACAACAAATTGGGGTGACCACTTTTGGGCTCACCATCATTTTGCATTTACCTTATATGAGAAAGTTTTTTCTACTCAAGAGTACACTCTGATAAGATTCGTTACCTTGTGCCTGCTCATGGGTTTCAAAGGGTTAATCCTTCTCTCAGAAAGGCGAAATGCAGGTGGCAACCTCCAGATGAAGGATGGATAAAAATTAACTTCGACGGAGCAGCCAGAGGCAATCTAGGCACCTCCAAGTGTAGTTGTATAGCACGGGATTATGAGGGAAACACAGTGGCTATCGCAACAAGGAGGCTTCGTGACGGGACCAATAACGAGGTAGAATGTGAAGCCGCGAAAGAAGCTACCTTGATGGGAGTGAAGTTGGGCTTTCGGAAGGTGTACTTGGAAGGCGATTCTGACATCATCATTAATGAGATTAAGAAAGGCAGCATGGAGTCTTGGCACCTAGACAAACATATTCAACAGATACGGTGTTTTATGTTGAAATTTGAAGATTTTTAGATTTCCCATGTATATCGGGAGGCAAATGTGGTGGCCGATTATTTGGCCAACTTGGGTGCAAATTGTACCCATGAGAAAGAAGATGAAATTTTTGAGGACTTCGGTCTTCTCAAGTTGGATTAACTTGATACTGATCTCGCTCACACACTGAAAGAGGCACGCTTGAATCAACATTTACAATTATGAGAGCGCAATTCACAACACTCATTTAAGACCGCACGAAGGACATAATCTTGGGGCGTGTATCCAGAACTTTCCTAGGAATCTTTAAACTCGCAAAGCTCTCGACTCAAATTACATTGTGTAGGGTTTTCAACAGAGCGAAGATCATGGAGGTGAATTTTGCTTTGGAGTCAAGCAATCAGATGCAGGCTTACACAGGGAACGTCATAGTGCGGCGACTGAGAAACATCTTCCTGTTTGATGGCCAGGCCTTCATGAGCGCAGTCATGGATTTATTTGGTCTGAAATACATGGATGACTACTGGAGAAGGTGGTCGAACCTGGACATCGCCTCACTCTTTGTTGCCCTGGCTCTTTCGGTGGGGGACTCGAAGGAGGAGGTTCGAACAGTCATGGAAGCCTGCATTGTTCCGCAGTGGCTGGAGGGTTTCGAAGAAATCTTAAACAGGGCAGAGCTGGGTGTTGGGTTGCATATGGGAACAGACCCATGGAGGCAAATTGGAGGAGGAGCGATGCCAATGCAACCTTTGCTCATGTGGTCATAAACGACCCCAAGGGAAGTTCACATTCCAAAGGCCACGAAGGCATGGCAGGACATAGTCAAAATGTTGTATGAGCAACCAGAGGAGCAGGAGGAGGCACAGAAGGTGCGCACAAAGATGACCCCCATCAAAAGTGTGCGACCACCTGGTGAGCCATTGAGACACCAATTGGGCAGGAGTGGAGGCGCGGGGATAGGAGCCTGCGCAAGTGCAGATACATGGGTGGACTCTTCACTCATGGGGGAGAAGAAAAAATGGGTGACAAGTCGTCCCAGGGCCACAATTGCAGGGGACAAATCTATCCCAAACTTCACCAAGGAAGAATCTGATGCCTGGTTCAAAAAATAAGCTGGCGGGGCGGAAATGTGGCAGGAGCTTCTCAGTTTTTCTTTCTGTGTTTCGATGTTTTACTGCTATAGGGGGTTGATGCATAATGCATCTTTTTGAGTATATTAATATTTCCCCAATTTTGTCTTCTCTCTTTTCCGGGATGTTTATGTCCCTTAGCCTCTTAGCACTATGTTGCAAGCTTAAATGTAGGGTAGGTAAGTGTGTGGGTCTGTAATACGGCAACCATCTGGAAGACTGGCCTTTTGATGTATTTCCTTATCTTTATCAATAAAAATACTAATGTTACCAATCAAAAAAAAAAAAAGATTCGTTACCTTGTACTAGTATTTATAAATGGTTCCCTTTAAAGTTTATGATTCCCAACACATTCTTTTTTATTGCCTTCTCCCAAAGAATATTGTGGAAGGTTGTTTTTGTAATGTTTATGATAAAGCTCCTAGTTTGGGTTGACTTCCTTATGGATTTTACAAAGCATTTTGGGACATGACAAGGATAATTTTTGTAAGGTATATATCAAGGCCTTTCATTATAAACACATATGAATCGTAGCTAATAAAGGTAATATCAATTTTATAGTATCTAAATTTGAAGACCCTAAAATTTTTTACAACTAGGGGTCTATCACTTTATTGAAGGGCTAATACAAAATTATTGTTAAAGCTCAAGATCTTAATATTTAGGCCTCTTCTTCATTAGCTTGTCTTCCATAAAAAGGTTTATTTTATTAAATCAAAGTTTGTCTTAGATAATATGTTCTATTGTTTGGTAAGGAACAAAATATACTCAATTTACTTTGCAATCTAGCCATTTTATTAAAATTGATTTTGCAAAGGGTTGGGACCATATTGATTGGCCTTTTCTTGTCATGCTTTAAGTGCTTGGACTTGGTCCTCATTTTATTTAGTCTATGCATATTTTGTTTGCTAAGCCCTCACTTTATATTATCATTGGTGGTCAACAATGTAATCCATTTAGCCTCTTTTATTCCATCTATCAATGATGTCATCTTGATTTAGCTTTTTACATGCTTGAAACAAAAGGATTTGTTTATTTATTGGATCATGCGACCCTCGAAATTATGGTTAAGGGAATTTTCCTTCTTAGATCTCTAAATCAATTGGAAAATAGTAATTTTTTTAGGATTCATCATTTATTATGAAGATAATGTTGGGTTTTCTCTCAGATTATTAGTTCAAAGTATCACACTATATGCTAAATGGATTCTTGAGGCTCTTGAGGAAAATGAAACCTAAATTTTTTTATCGAGCAGTGTATCAATTCATGCATGTATTTTGATTGGCCAACACATAAAGGACATGATCATTTTCTCTCCTCACTACAAGGGATCCAATTCAAATCAAGGAAATTTTCATCACTAAATGTATCTGGAAAGCCTAAGAGGCTAGTAAGCCTTACCTTCTCTAGGAACAAAATGATTTTCACAATAGCATTTCAACCAATTAACAATATATTTGGTGATCTCTTATTCTTTTTGTCAAGACCCCTCACTAGTCAAAGCGGCATAGATTCATACCTTGCTATTTTCAAGTGAAGCATTGAAACTCTTCCAAATATCATATATAGAACCACAAAGAATTTTCTATTTTAGCTAGAGATTAAAAGAAAATTTAGGTTATCTAACCAAGATCAAGATACATTTTATGCTATTATTGACATCATTTATATCTAATTTTGATTCATAAAATACTAGGATAGAGTAATTCAAGCTTTGGTGGAAGGATTGACAAAGTAACTTGATACATCATTTTGTAATTATAAGCTTCACAAAGACATTTGTAGCTTTCTCCTCATTTTCCTATGGTTGAATAGCTAAAGCATTATTGGCATCTTCACTCTTCTCTAAGAACTTGGTATCATAGATTATAGGCTATCTCATTAGCTAAATTGACTCCTTGCCTAGTGTATTCCTTATTAAAGATTTTCACTCTTTCTTAATGTATCAAGGAATTCCTTATCCCCATTTCCCATTATGTGGACAATTAGAGACTCTCAAACATCTTTGTTGGTTTTCAGCCACAACTTAGGAAACTTGGAATTCAATTTATGATTTTTTAAGTCTTTCAGACTTGCTCTTTTTTCATGGCATATGGTTGTGTTAAGGATTTGACCTTTTCTCCCTTTCAAGTATACCTAAAATTGACAACCTTTTAGGGTGGAGATTCTCTTTGACATTTGGAAGATAGAAATGTCATTATTTTTTCAAGATATTTTGTTGATATTCATCTCTATATGCACTAATGCTATGTTTTTTCTAATATGCTTATGTAGGTTTAGGTGCAAGCTAGCAAAGTTGCATTGGAGGTGACCCATCTGTAAAAGCTTTTAGGTCACTCAAGCAACATTCTCTATAATATTGCTAGAGTTTGCCTCCCTCCTCTCCTCCTTCTCAAGGATGCGGCTGAGGTTGCAACCAATTTGCTAGAAGAGACTGTAGTTCCTAATCTCACAACTCTTAATTGTTTAAAAACAAAGATAATGCTACTTATGGATTGTCTCAACCCTAAGAAAATCCTATCTTCTCACAAGAATGGTGTTCCCGGAAGTCGAAACTTTGGCTTGGTTCCTCAAATCAGAGATGACTATTTCTTCTATTTGTGCTCGACAACTATTGGATGATGATCTTAAAAGTGTACTTACTAGTGTGGAGGCGATTGATAATAATCATATCCTAGGCGATGTTTAGAAGAAACTTGATAATTAAGACCCCCTTTTTTTGAAATTGTATTAGCCATTTAATAATTTTTTTGTTATATTAAAACTTTGACTCTTTGAATTATTATCTTTCACACTAATTTGTTCTTATTAGATTTTACAAATGTATCATTTTTTTTGTTACCCATAGGAGGTATCTGCGCGACCCAACCCAACTCCCAACCTACCTTGTCTAGGTCTTACATATTGCCAAGGTGAGGGCCAAGTTGAAGTGAGTTAAGGCGAGACTAATCCTTCGGGGCCACACGGAGCTTCGTAAGGGACCCAAGCCTGAATGTGGTTGAGTTAACAGGCTTAGGTAAAATCTAATTATTTTAATACTATTTTTAATTAAATTAAAATTTAAATAAATTTAATTTATAAAAAAAAGTTTTCTATCTTATAAACTAAAAGTCTAGAGAAATAAATACCATAGGATTACAATAAGAACTAGAAATACTAAAAGATAAAAATAAAATAAATAAATTTGTATGTGTATGGGGCGCTTTTCTCCTCTACAATTAGAATGCCTTTACTAAATTAACTCCCACACTCTGAAGGATTTTCCAGCCTGGACGACAAATTTTGGTGTTTTTCGTTTAATTCATTCTATTAATATTTATTGCCTTGGGATGACAAATTTTAGGTTTTTTTTTTTCCAGATTCCCACCATCAGCGGCTGCTATCAAAAGCAATTGTCCGTGTTTAAAAACCTTAAACATCACCGTTCTTCTGATGTTCTTCATCTCTGATTCACAATCATGGCCGCCCATGAAGCATTCTGCTCACTTTCTGATTGTCTTCTTGCTTTCATACTATCTAAATTGCCAATAAATGACGCTGTCAAATCTTCTATTCTTTCCAAGAGGTGGAGATTTCTCTACACTAAGATGCCTGAACTCACTTTCTATTCACATCGGGTTTTGGGGCCTGCTGGCGATATGCGCTATATGCACCTCCTGCCAAGGGTTGAGCAAATTATTTCCAACATCTTTCTTGTGCACTCAGGCAATCTGGAGGCCTTTCACCTCCCTGGCACCATGTTTGATAATATTTACCGGCGGGAATTCTCTCATGACAGTGTTTGTAAATGGTAAGGTATGCATCTTGTTGTAATGTCAAACATCTCACTCTGTTTGATCACGGCATGATTTATAAAGATGAGGGCGACAATACTTTAAGAGAAATGTCACCCCCTGCCCTCTTTTCATGTACGGGTCTGGTAACATTACGTCTGCGCAACTACTTTCTCACCAGTTTCCCAATCAATTTCGTCGGTTTCCCTCACCTCATTACTTGTGAACTCCATGATGTTCAAATGACAGATGAATCTTTGGTCTCCTTGATTTCGCTCTGCCCCCTTCTGCAAAAAATTGAAGTAATGAATAGTTTTGGGCTAGTTAATGTCGTAATATTTTCATCCACTATTGAACACATATATATATAGGAACAGTAAACTCTCTGTCTGTTAATTGCCCCAAACTCACAACTCTTTGGATGTTCATGACTAAGGATGTGAGTGTGAATGGTGTAAGGTTTTATGAGCTTTCTTATGCAATCTTTCATCTTAAAACGCACTGTGGAGGTACTCTGAGGGAATTGAAAATGAGTTTCTTAAAAGGAGAAGGAAGCAATCCAGAAGTTATTTCAGCGAGCAGATTTCTTCACATCATGGGCAACTTCCAGTCCTTGGAGACACTTCTCATACACATGCTCGCTCCCTTTGAAAGGGAATCAGATATTGGTGTTTCTCTATTTGACTTACTTCACAGGCTTCCAAATCTTCAGTCGCTCTCTATATTGGGCTTCTTTGTTCAGGTATTTATAAACACTTCATAACCTTAAGTCCAATGGTTATAAGTTGGTAGTTTGAGGTCATACATTTTTAATATAAAAATGTTTATCTTTTAAAGAAGTCATTAGAATTTGCATCAGCGTAAGAAATGAACTCTTGGTTAAATTATTTATTCATAGCACTGCAATGCAGGAGTTGGCAAGAGATCCTATACCTATTTGCCTCACCCCTCCACATCTTAACCTGAAGAAAATACGCGTACATATATCTGACTTTGACCACAAAGAAGCTGCAATAATAAGTTGCTTGCTTCAGAGTACGCCCTCTCTCGAAGCATTGGAAATTGAGCTGCATTAAGAATATGACGAGAGTCAATGTTTGAAGTTCTTGAAAGATATTTTGTATCTGAGGAGAGCATCCTTACTGGCAAGGATAATTGTACTCGACGGTTAATGTTTACACTCTTTTTTGTGTTTACTCACACTATAGCCTGGTGATTTCTTTTAAAGATTATAGTATGTGGGGAAGCAGTAGCCCCTCTTGGAATGAAGAAAAATGATAGATGCTATTAAATTATAATGGAACAAGTACTGAATAACTCATCTGCACTGAGAGTCTCTCAGATTCTAAAATCTTGTAGAATTAGAACAATATATAAAATCTATCAGCATTTTTAGGAAGTTCAGATCATGAAAGAAATTTGGAAGACATGTAAAAAGAAATTTGGTTGATTGTAAATTCACATTTTAGTGCTGCAATATTATCTTGCAAGGCCGTAGTTGTCCCCTTCTTATCTTTGAAAATATATCTCCAAAGTAGCCACTGCACCTAATTTTCCACTTAATATATTTATATTTATAATATTTACTGTTTTCTGATTGCATGGGACAAGCTCAGGGCTGATTGACTGGAGCAACACTCCTCTCCATAGTATCCCTGTCTTAGTTGGAGTCAAATGCATTCGAGTAGGTAATAATATTGGTTCTAGGTGATGCTCATAGAGGTGAAGCACCGGAACTTTCCGGGAGGTCACCCATCCCAGTACTACTCCAGCTCGAGCGCGCTTAAAAACAGAGTTTCCTCCATGGTTAAACCCACTCTGCTTGCAACCCCATTTGCAAAACCTTCACCAAGTGTTGTGCCTTATGAACCATTCATTAGAGATGGGTTTGTGTGAACCACTACTCATGAAATATGGGTCAATGAGTTTGACTCAAAAACTACACGATTGAATCCTGATAGCAATATCACAATTTGACTTGCTGTGGAAAATATCTCCTACTTATCAATTGATGAGCTTAAGGAGCTTTTCTAATAAATGGTTCATAAGGCACAACACTTGGTGAAGGTTTTGCAAATGGGGTTGCAAACAGAGTGGGTTCAACCATGGAGGAAACTCTGTAGTTAAGCACACTCGAGCTGGAGTAGTACTGGGATGGGTAACCTCCCGGGAAGTCCTGGTGCTTCACCTCTGTGAGCATCACTTAGATCCAATGAGTGCTAAGTGTTCTATTCATTCTCATGAGAGATGGGTTCATGTGAACCACTACTCATGAAATATGGGTCAATGAGTTTGACTCAAAAAACTACACAGTTGAATCCTAATAGGAATATCACAATTTGACTTGCTGTGGAAAATATCTCTTACGTATCAATAATATTGGTTTTCAATTTTTGAAAAATGACAATAAACAAACTCATTCATCTATAATTCTTTTGAAAAATGTTCTCATATAGTTGTTGGAGGTATGTCCCCGAAATTTCTCTGTTGCTTTCCCACAGGTTTTTGTGTATAAAGATAGAGCTACAAATATCTAATAACCATGAATTCCCTTATCAAAGATCACTTTCATATCCTAGTGATCCACCTCCACACAAGTGTGTCTTTTTATTCCTTTTCCTTAATCAAATATTTGTACTATCAGACATACCATTTCCGTACTCTTTTCTTCTTATTTTCATGTTGATGGCTTGAGAGCTTCGTTTTGTTACCCTTATTTTTTTCCTCCATTGAGAGTCTCTTTAAACCTGCCATAAAACAACAATGCGAAATGTACTTAGGAACAGCAAACTCACAGTGCTTCTTTTCAAGTATATCATATAATTTTTTCCTTTGAATAAGCCTTTTCTTCTACATTGTGTCTGGGAAGGTACTGTCTTTCCAAGTGTCCATAAGAAACCAGAGGGTCTTTGCATAAAAGTGTACATAGTAAAAGTCTAAAAGATATGAAGCAGAAGATCTTTGAAGAGAAGTGTACGCTAGTAGAAGATATGGTTTAAGCTGAAGTAACATCCCTAGAGCTAGTGAATGCTGAACTTGGTGCAACACTCCTCTCCACGCTATCCCTGTCATAGTTGGAGTCAGATGGTAATAATATTGGAAGGTAGTGTCTTGCCAAGTGTTCACAAGACCTTACATCATTATGAAATTAAAAGATCTTTATGGAAACATGTACATCAGTGGAAAATATAGTTTAATATGAAGCAACATCCTTAAAGGCAGTGAACTGTGAACTTGTTATGCTCCACTGCAAAAAGAAAATAAGTAAGGACATCAATTAGGAGGAAGCATATTTTGTTTTGTGGAAAAGATTTACTTTTGCAAGAAGCTACATATAAGAATGTAAAGAATGGGAATTTTAAAATAATATTAAAGAGATGTCAAGGAAGGAAGTCTGTACACAAAGGAATGCTGAAAGCAAAAGAAACACCTATCCCCTGACATGAAAGATCCTTTTAGCAGTAGTTTCGAGTTCTAGCATTATGTATGACGTAATTAAGTAAAAGAGCGAGGTTTCTTTTTTAATTTTATTTTGAAAGGCCAAGGGTACTTTGTGAGGTTATTTATTTTTAAATATCAAACAGTTCAATTAACTTTTTATCAACAAAAAATAAATAATTAAATATTTTTTGCGCATCTTTCAGGTGTTAAGTTTTTACCAAAGTAAATGACAGTCGAGAATGATAAATGTGTATATATCAATGTGAATTTGGGAAATTTAATGTAATGGATTAAAATAATTAGCTTTAGTAACAACTTATAATAAGATTTGGTGCAATGTAAATTCAATTCACTTATTATGAAAGAATAATATTTAACTGCAATCCTAATGACAAATATCAGGTCTTACAACATAAGAGTTCTAAAAGGAATTATAATCAATCCACTAATGTATCTATCTCTAGTCCAAGAGTATTCCAATGCTCATGCAATCCTACAGATCCAAAAATATTTTCTTCTAACGACCCCTATTTTTTATTTGTTCTCCTTTTTGTTTTAGAATTTGTCTAAGTTGCTGATTCTGGTTCTGTTTCAGGTATGCATATAGGTTTGGGTATACGGGTTTGGCAAATTTCTTCCTTGGGTCTGGCAAATTTCTTCTTTGGGTTTGCACACACATATATAGACACAGACACATATTGATATATTATAACTTTTTTTATATATGTTCAAAGTTTCGAACATCAAAATTATAAATTACAAATATAATAAGAAGTTAGAAGCGTGATACTTATAAATCCATGCTTGCCAATAAAATTATAAAATAAAATACCTCATGTATCATATTCATAATTTGCAAGAATGATAATATTCAAGTCTTAAAAATGAGCAAAGAAAAGTTTAATAGGTCAAAATTAGAGTTGTTGGAGATTTTTTGAGGTGCCAAATTGTTATTTAAGCCATGTGGTGCCCGATTTTTGGGCACCCACAGTCTTGGAGTGCTCAGGTGTGGTTCGGGCACCCAAGTTCCTTGTGGCTTTGGCGGAGCCGGAACTAGAGGGATCTCGAGTGGGTGGACCACACCCAGGTTGAACCCGGAGGACAATCAAATTGGAGCTTGGCCTCAAATAGAGGGATCCGATAATTTAGGAATTTGTTGATAATCCAACTCTCGCAACAAGTCGTATTAGCACTTAAGCTTAGACTGGGTGTAGAGATTTCTTATCTAGTATAAATATCAAATCATTGTTGGGCGGTGTACTGAAAAATGGAAATGTCAAGATAATTCCCAAGGATAAATTTCTCCTTGATCAAGCTTTCAATCACTTTTACCCTCAACATTTTTAAGCACATGGGATGGACTTTTATTTCATAGGGGATTATATAAGACTTGCCATCCTTAACTGTGAGAAAAGAATATACGTAAAGACAAGTTAATTATTTATGTTGTCCAGTCCAAGCCAATAGTGCATTGAATTCATGTCTATTGGGTGGATATCTTGTTTGGCTCCAGTATATTCCAATTTTAGGGAGCAACTAGTAGGTACACATGTTGATCTCAAATAGTTACTCCTTAGTGTCATTTTTAGTTCCTGCCCACGGCAGAGAACTATTGTCGAGGCTCATCACTTAAACAGTGATTAATCTAAACTGTAACTGACCAATCACTATTTAATATCCAACTTAATCCTAATGTTACATCAAGGAAA
>MU226715.1:1226658-1259525 GCA_018584345.1 Thuja plicata | reverse complement strand
TTATTCACAAAGTATTCGTTGTTTTGGACAGAATTCATTCCAAGTTCATTCGATGGATGCTTATGAATAACAAAGTGTGTCTTTATATAGGTGATTTCTTCCTTGAGTCGGCCCAGATCTGGGCACACGTTTCAATTATTCTTGGCGCCAAACATATAGGTCAGGGCCTATATGAAACCTCTATCCCCTTAGACGTTATAGAGATTACAAAAAAGGGCCCAGCCCTTATGCGATTTATTTCATTGTATTTATAAATACTATAGCCCGATGTATATTAAGTTAAATTAAAGATATAACTTAATAAATTAACTCATAATTATTTTATTGACTTTTCTTAATTAAATAAATAATTAATCCATAATATTTATCTTTCCAATTGACCTATAAAATAAAATATTTATCTTTCCAATTCAATTCTCCAATATATATTTATTTATTTAATACTCCAAATTAAATAAACAATTAATCCATATATATTATTTAATTCCCACTTAAATAATAAATTATTTATTTAATTCTCCAATTAAATAAATAATTAATCCATCTATGATTATTTAATTAATCCATTAATTAATTTTCCTTAATTTAAATAATTAATTCATTATTTTAATTTTCCTAATTAAAATAATGTGAGCTAGAATTCGATCTAGCTACTAAACATTAACATTTTTGTGAACTGTAGACAACTTTTTGTTGTCTTTATGATGAGAGCTATTTTATCTTTGTTATTCTCACAGCGTTAGATGAACAATGAACCTCACTACTCTTTCTCTTGTGATAGTTCATGCTTTTTTCCTCATAGATTTTGTCAATCACAAGAACTATCTTTTTCTTTGCTTGTGGACTGTCACATCTATTGTGCTTTTCTTGCTGTCCTTTTCCTTCTCTTCGTTGTTTCTTTGAAAATGTGATGCAAGGAGTGTCTTCTGATCTGTGGATTTTGTTTTCACTAGTAGACCTCTTTGATTGGGTCTTCATGGTTATTTTCAACACAGTCACAGCTTTTTTTCTATGTATAAGACTATTGTTAACTCACATGACTATGATTTTCAGTTTTTCATCCCTCTCTATCGTGAACCTAGTTCTAGCCTTCATGACCATCAAGGGTTTCACTTTGAGTTTGTTGTCCACTAACTTCATGACTTCTATCATACTGCGCATGACTATCTACTTCAATTCATTTTGCAATCTACCTTCTTTGTTTCACTGTCATCTTCTTCACTGTTGTCCATTGACCTCTAGTGTCTTCATGGCCTTAAGAATTATTCTTTAAGTATCTCCAACCTATCTTCACTGTTGTCCATTGACCTCTAGTGTCTTCATGGCATTAAGAATTATTCCTTAAGTATCTCCAACCTATCATTTGATTGTCCCCCTGCATATGAATATTTTCATTACCTATTTTAACTCTATTTCCCTCAAAGATGGTCCTTCTATGGATATTTTATACCCTCAATACATTCACAGGCGCTTATCTGTACCCTCTGCCAGTGATTTCTTGTATCTATTAGACTGTCACTTACTTTCCAAAATATCACTGTCTTGCAAGCCAAACCTGTAGAATTGTCTTTTTTCTTGGATGTACATTCTCCATGCACTTGCCTAAATGCTCTTAGTCATTTTAGCTGCCCCAGGACTGTCATTGTGATATTTATGTATGATATACTTCACATTCTTCATCTATACCTTGACAATATGATACTGTCATTTTGTCAATGTAATCGAAGTGTGGACTATCATTCTCTATTTTTCATGCAAGAGACTGTCCTGAAGTGTTCATAGTCCTATTGAATGTATCTTTATAGAAAAATTTGTCCTCCATCGCATGACTCTCACAACAGTCATGGATGCTTCTACTTGTATCGACCTGGAAACCCTGGTATACTTGCTTGTTCTCCAGTCTATCCCTTATCCCAAACAAAGATCATTTCTTCCTCCAAGGCAATCCTATACATATGACTGTCCCATTGTGCTTTACACTGCCATATGCTCAACTGTCAGATTTTTGTGCATGGTCTTCTTTTAAATCTCAACTTCTTCGTCACACATATTAATGATTATCTTGCTCTCTAAATTGGACTATATTTCTCTTGTATTTGCTCCACGAACAGTAATAAGGAGACAAACTTTACTACTGGCTCCTATTGGTCTACCCACTTCTTTTCCCTCACCATAAAAAGCATCATAGACTGTTGCCTTCACTCTCAGGTTTGACATCTAACCGCCGTACCTTTTCTGAAGATCTCTATCATGTCATTTTCTTCCCAGAGGTTGTCCACTGTGATTACAGTCCTAAACTATGCTCTACCTTTCTTTACTGTCATACGTTTCATGTTCACTTTGGTATGCTTATGATGTGAATATGCCTATTCCTCATGGCAGGATCTTCACTGTCATTTAGGCCCCGTTTGTTTCTAGGTATTGACTAGGAATTGGCATACCGGCATGCTGGTATTGTCGAATTCAGTGTTTGGTTCCAAAATGAAAAATAGGAATAGGGTTATGCGAATTCTAATTTTGGGCCTTTTTGAGCATTCCACAATTCCCCCTCAGGACCTGGAATTGGAATTGAGAGTATTATTTTGTGAAGGAAAATTCATTCCCATTTTTGTGTTAATATTATATTACTATCAGGATGTATATATATACATGTGTGTATATATACACACGTGTATATATACATATGAGTGTATATACACACATGTATATACACATATGTATATATACACGTGTATGTGTATATATACATACGTGTCGTGTGTATATATATACATGTGTATGTATATAGATGTGTGTATATACCTTTGTGTGTATATATAGATACATGTATATATATAGTATATATACATGTATGTATATACATATTCATATGTATATACACATGTGTGTGTGTGTATATATATACATGTGTGTATATGTGTATGTGTATGTGTATATATATACACAAATGTGTGTACACACGTGTGTATGTGTGTATATATATACACATGTGTATGTGTATACATGTGTATATATACACATGTATGTGTGTATACATGTGTATATATATACATGTATGTGTATATATATATGTGTGTGTGTGCATACATGCGTATATATACATGTGTATATACACACATGTATATATATATATGTGTGTGTGTGTGTGTGTGTGTGTGTGTATACACATGTGTGTATATATGTGTATGTGTATATGTGTATGTGTACAAAAACAAAATTCCAATTCCAATTCTAGTTGTGTGGAACCAAACACAGAATTTGCATCTTCTCAGTCATCTTCCAGGTGAACCAAACAGGACAAGCCCATATTCTAGAATTCATTTTGAGAATAGCACAAACCTGGAATGGATTCAATTCCAGAATTGGCAATTCTAGCATGCACAAATTCCGCCAACCAAATGGGCCCTTAGCTTTGCCAATTACTTCGGACAAACCTGCATATCATTCTCAGATCTCAAAAAAATAACAACATATTATACTCTTTGAACAAGACTCTCTGCATGCATACTATATAGGGGTCTTTGATAATGAATAGGACTATAACATGACTGTGCACTAGTCTTCTAGCCTTATGATTAGGACTAGTTTTCTAGCCTTCTAGTCTTTGATAATGAATAGGACTATAACATGACTGTGCACTAGTCTTCTAGCCTTATGATTGATCCTAACTTGGTTAGCACTTGACAATCCTGACGACTTCATGAAATTGTTGTCAACTCTCCAAAATAGTGCCTAAGAACTTGGTATTCTTTATGATTGTCATCAAGTATGCATCGATATGATTGCTTCTTCCACCTAAAATTCCTGAAAACTGTCACACCATCTTGCTAATGCTTGAAACTGTCATACTCTTCCATGCTTGCAAACTATCATACTCTGCGTACTTCATGGAATAGAACTTTATGACTATCATATCTTTCATGTTCACTTTAAGACCAATCAATGATCCACTAGCGTTGTCCTTATCACAAAATTAGTAAAAGTCTTCACTCTTTTAGCAGCAGCAAGGTATTTGATAAGGGTTTTGCACTGACATGGTGGACGGGTTGGGGATATTCTTTTTACACAAATTTAAGTGTAAACTTCCAAAAACTTGTACAAGACTCCAAACTCCATTCTTTCACACAGAGCTCAGCGAGAGTTCCATACACATTCCTTATGATAGATGACAAGATTTAAGCGCAACAGAGACTTACCGATCCGACATTCGATGGGCTTCCATGTGCATAAGGTTTCATTGATTGAGTAAGCACGCCTCTGACCCCTTTGACCTCCTATGAAAATGCAGTCTCCAAACCATCTTCCCACCTTGTGGCTGCCATTATAGCTTCCATGTTGCTGGAAGTTGTGGACAAGATGAAACCCTATTAGGGAGGTCGACTTAGTCAAGATCCCCTTCCTTTTGCAAATTTTCCCTTTCGTTTTCCTTTCACGTGATTCAAAAGGGAAAACATTATTTCTTCTCTTTAAACAAAACAAAAAAGTTGACCAATTTGTCATCAATTGGGGCCATTCTTCGGTACATTTGCTCATTTGTCTTCTCTGGAAAATGTTACCCCCGCATGTGTGTTGGAACTTGTGGAAGGAAAGGAATAATAGTGTTTCGGGGGGAGGAAATTGAAGTTGAGGGAAGGGTGCGTTCTGCTGTCAATCTGCTGAGGGAAAACCTGGAGACATGCTGGTGGAGAGTTCCTCACTCCCCCCCTAAGGATTTGGACTGTAGGCTGGCTCGTGTTTGGCAGCTCCCTAACTCCTTTTTTGTTTTTGATAACTCAAAGGTGATTGCGAGGAGGAATACTCATTGGGCCCCCCAGAAGAGACGTTCTTCAAGCTAAATTTTGATGGGGTTCCCTGTGGTGGGGTTGCTGCGGGCAGAGGTATTATCAGAGACCACATTGGGAAGATGAATATTGCTTATGTGGTTAATCTTGGGTTGGGTACCAATAATGTGGCAGAAATCTCTGCCTTATTATGGGGTCTTAAAGTGGCAGTTACCGTGGGAATCAAGAAATTGATTATCAAGGGTGACTCGAAAATCGTGATTAAGATGGTCAAGGGGAACTACAGGGCTAGCTGGAACATGTCTAATTTGCTGCAAGACATTTGGTCGTTCCTCCCAAGGCTGGAGGAATTTAAATAGCAACACATTTACAGAGAAGGAAATGCGGTAGCGGATGCGCTGGCTGCCACTGGATTATCTATGCACAGGGTCAAGTGCTGGAGAAATTTGAATTCGTTGCCGGAGCACACTAATTTGCTTGTTGAGAAAGAAAGGATTAAGGGCATTAAATGATGAGGTGCAAGGATGATGCTGATTGGAGGAGAAAGGCGGCTTGTAGTGTCACGAGGCGCAACGCGAATTCAAATTTCAAAAGTGAAATCGGAAAGAAACTTAATTTTAGTAAATTGTTGATAAGATGGGTAATTATTACCTTTTTGGTTGAAGGTACGGGCACTCTTAAGAGTAATATGGATGTGGAGATTGGCACGAGACTTGGGATCCCTGATAAGACGATTGGGCTTTATTAGCGTTTTATATCCAAGATACACAATCATTTATTCTCATGGGCCTATATAGCTTTCATTACGGCTTCCCATGTGAATAGTACCTCTTGTGGGTCGAGTTACCATCTTGCAATTAAAGCGATTAGTATTAGTACTAATTGGAATTATGTCTTCTGCAACACTGGTTGCTTGAGTTGGGTGTGCTGCATTGGCTATTTGAACTGGGGTTGGCATAGGGCTGGTCTGTGTGGTGGTAGAACGGTTGTGATGTCTCTGGAGCCTCAAGAAGAGGAGCTACTTTCAGAAAACAACATTGAGATGAGTGGCGACATGGTCCGGGTGGAACTGCCCAGAATTGAAGATGGGTTTCTCAAGAACCCGTGTGTAGTAACGTATTTGAAGGAGGGCGGGTTTTACCCTTACATGGAAGCCATGGAGGGAAGTGATGAGCTCATTTCTATGCAGCTTGTGGATTCTTGGGAGGAGCACAAGGTTACCATTAATGGTATAACCTTCGAAATAAATGAAGAGGTTATTGCCCAAGCCACAGGGCTTTCTATGGAAGACAGGAAGTGGAAGGTGTCTAAAAGTAGGGATGATACGAGCGTCAAAAGATTTTTCAAAAAGACGGAGATTCCTGTTCGGTTTCGTGGTGGCTTCAAACGTAACAAGTTGTCGGATCCCTAGAACGAGGTATGCTTGATTATAATGAAGTACCTTACGCTGGAAGGTCGGTTTGGGACCTGTTACAACTATCACTTCCCTCTGTTAAACCATTTTCGTTACAATGAAGAAATTTCTTTTCCTTTTTTTCTGTTGCACTCGTTGGAGGCTTTGGTGGTTGATGTGAGGGAAAAGAAAAAAAATGAAGCAAAACTTCTGCATTCTCCAACAAGGCCTTATTTTGCATCTTTACAATTTCCATCGTGCTTTGTGCCCTCCTAGATTTGTTACTTTGCAGGGAATTAACACCCTCACAACTAATAATCCTAATGAGATAATGGCTTCCCAGTCTCAACCCACCTCGTCCTCCAAAACGCCTACTCCTGGGAGGATTAAGCCCAAGAGCACACGACAAGACAAAGCTGGTCTGGTGGGAGAAGTTCAAATAAACATTGGTCCTTGGAGGAGGAAGAGGAAGACAACGACAATAGGAGGAGGTCCCACAAGATTGCTACCAACACTCGGGTTAAACAGAAGGCAACCAGGAAGAGATACTTGGAGGTTGAAGAGGAAGAGGGGGATTTAGAGGAGGAAGAAGGGAGGAAAAGAGGAAGTAGTGATGAAAAAAAGAAAGGGACAAAAAATCAAAATGAAGGAGGACAGCTTAGACAGAGACAAAGGTAAAGACACCCTGACTAAGGAGGGAGGTGAGAAAAGCCAAGAATCTACCTAGATTTTGGCTAGTTTTAAATTGCCCTCGGTGGACTTTTCCAAAAAGAATTTGATGGGAGAACAAATGACAGAGTCGCCGCTTACTGCTACCTCGCCTTTGGGCCAACCAGAGGTTACTGCGGCTAAGAAGGAAACGGTGGGGGGGAATAAGGATGGGGTCCCGGAGGAAAGTAATGAGGAGGTTAAGGCCGATTTGAATCAAATGAAGGGTGATATTAAGCGGCTCAAGGACTTAATTTAGGACTTGGGCTCCAAAAATGACCTTCAGGTGACGAAGGAGGAAATTAGGGAGCTAGGAGAGAGCTTCAACATAATTCAGAGGAAAGTAGTGAGGAGGTTAAGGCCGACCTGAATCAAATGAAGGGTGATATTAAGCGGCTCAAGGACTTAATTCAGGACTTGTGCTCCAAAAATGACCTTCAGGTGACGAAGGAGGAAATTAGGGGGTTGGTAGAGAGCTTCAACAAAATTGCGGAATTTGTCGTCAAAGTAATGCATTTGATGGCTACGACTCTTCAACTTTTGCACTTGGAGAATTCAAAGGCTTCAGAAGAGGAAAAGAACGATGGGAAGCTCTTCCAGTTTCTTGCGGAGGACTGGCTAAAATTGCTACTAAATGGAGGTTGGAAAAACCCCAACTGATTTCCTTTTGTTCTTTTTTGATGATTTTTTCCTCTAACTGCTACTGGTGGTCGGTCGTTAAGGCCCAGTTTTTAACGAGGTTTTTTTTAACTTTGTTGGTCGTAAGATTGTTATTTGGTTTTATGCTTTTGTTAAGTTGTTTAAGAACTTTACTACTACTGATGTTCACAGGCTGGTTACCAATTTCATTGTGAAGTTGGGGTCTGTTGGTGATCACAGGCTGGTTACCAATTTCGTGGTGGAGTTGGGGCCTGTGGTTACTACTTTTTGGTTTTTGATTTTTAAGAAGGGGATAGGTTGAGGGTGTGTTGTTGATGGTTTTGTGCTGGTAGTCTGGCACTTCTCGTGATGGCTTTGTTTTCTGTGTTGGGTCAACCCCCTCGTTCTGGCTGCTTTTCAATAAAAAACAAAACATAAATTCTTGACTAAGTCATGCAAGGGGGACCATAAACAAGGCATGAGATAAACAAAACTCAAGCTTTTTGTAATCAACAATTATTACATTGGCCATTGAAAATGCCTTCTTAATCATACAAAATTTAAGACCCTTGGGCAACCTAACAAGGTAGCAAAAAATAAAACGAAGTCAAACTTAAATTGGCATGAAAATATAAAAATGGGTAATAGAACCAAAATACACATATTGAAGAGATGTACCTAAGATGGTACAAAGAGCATAAGGTGTCATTGAACTTGAATTGTCAAGAGAAGTAGATAAGGAAATTATTATTTTTGATAAAATTTATCCAAACTGTGCAACCCGAGTCAACACAATGGAATCAACAACACAAAATCAATAATGAATTGCAAACATGCAATCTCATATCCTCGCATTAACACAAATTCATGAATTTAGATCAAATTGCCCTGCAACATGCAACTTACACTCAAGGCGTACGTACCTAATTACAAATTGAAATCTAGATCCATTCTCGATCCTAACCTCCAAGAGGTTATCCTACTGAGAGCTACCTAACTAAGGCACCAATGCCACAATATACAATTTTCACAAGCTAAGAAAGATCACATTCTCCAAGGTGACGGAAAACATAACGTGCACAAATAGGTTAAGACCCAAATCATAAGAACACCTCCAACAAGATATCAAATGTAGCGCAATCCCATAGGGAGGTTGGCCAAGAGATTAAGAACATCTCAAGATGCTCCTAATAGATTCACAAATTGAAGAAATGGTTTGCAAGATTGAGAAACTCCATCAGGCCGTGAAACATGAAGAACAAATAGGTCCAAACCAAAATCCATGAGATCTCCACCAAGAAGGAACTGGTCGAGATTCGAACACAGACGTAGATCAATCATGATGCCAGGAACATGCCACGAGGTTCACAAGAGAAACTAAGCCAACTCAAAGGAATGCCACAACAAACATAGAAACAGGAACCAACATAAAGGAAATATTTTTGGTTGATGCAAGATTGCCAAGAACCCAAGATGCTCCTGCATTAGACACCCAGGGTTATTGAAAAGTAAGCCTCTCATTTTGATGTAGTTAGAAGAAATCTACAATTGATCACCACTAGGCTTTCATTTTGGCCTTCGATTTCCCAATCTTCATGATCAAGAATTTGAACTTGTTCAGAAAAGCTTTCCGCCCTTTCCAATCTGATTTCCATACCTCCTGCACATAAATAAACAAAATGACAAACTCATTGACGAAATCAAATTGATTAGCTTCAGAACTTCGCACAAAATCAGCATTCTCCTTCTCAATCTCTCTTGATAACTTTTTCCATTCACCATCCTCATCACTCATCTGATCACTCTCTATCATTAATCTACCATTGATAATGATGTCATTCATTTTACTACTCCATCAGCTTTATCATATTATGGTAGTTTTCAGAGGAGATATTAAGATCGTTCATTTGAATATACATAATTGGTTGTCATTGATGACATGTTCAGTAAATATGATTGAAGTAATGGTAAGATCTGTACATGATCAATAAAGTCAGTTAAAGTTAACTATGTTGATCGGTGTACAAGAGGAATATAGGAAAAACAATATCAATTAGTGAAATTGATAGCGGTCGAGTTACAAAGCAAATCAGGAGATGCAATCTTATAGGAGACATTAATATGGCATGAGGAAGGCATGGTTCTGATCGCGGCAGGTAATTCAATGTTTGGAGTAAATTATGTTTTTGATGTGGAAGACAGTGTACTTATTGGGTCACCGATCAGAATGTCATGATGAATCAGTGAAGGCGGTGGATCTAAGGTCGGCTATCATTTATGGAAATGTGTATTATGTTTGGAGACGGCGTGTTAGGTATGATTGGCACTGATTTCGAGGAGATTGATAAGTATTTTGTGCCGACTTGGATGAAAAGTTTTTAGGTCTTAAAACACTTAAGAACACATTATATAAGGAGAGCTAAATTGTGTGATTTAGGGTTGTGATCGTATTTTGAAGTCCATCGATTAGATAGGCAATCAGTGTCATTCTACAAATCATCATTATTGTTGTTTTCCTAACAGTTGCAGCAGGTTAAATCCCTTAACCGAATAGATCTTAACAAGTCATTATTGTAAATTCTTTAACAGGGTAACTTCTTTATTGAAGGTTGAAATCCCTCTAGCAAGGTAGACTCTAACGAGTCTTTTGGTACTTCTAACAAGGTACTAGTCACTTTTAACAGGGTGAGCCCTAGAAAAGGTAGTGTAGCTCCTAATAGGGCAAACATTTTTACTGCAAAGAGGTGATTTGTGGGTGTCATCCCCACCGTGGTTTTTTCCCTCTAAAAAGGGTTTCCGCGTGAAAAATCCATGTCATATGTGAAGCTTTTGTGGATTCATCATGTTGTTTACTTCTATTTGGTATTATCAGTTGCATGTTTCATTTGTTGGATGTTGTTGATTAGCTTTGTTAAATCAGTGGTGAAATATTTTAAGGATTTGTTTACACTGATTCACCCCCCTCCCTCTCTCAGTCCTTGTTCATACTAACAATTGGTATCAGAGCATTGGTCCTCTTGGTGTTAAGCTTAACCACTTGAGAAAAAGATCCCTTAAAACCAACATGGAGAGTTACAGGTACGAGAAACAACATGATGATGCAAACAAAGTAATCAATGAATTAAAGGAAAAGCTAGGCACTCCCTTGCAAAAAGAAGAGAACTCATTGAGCAACTAATGGAAAGTCAAGATTACATTGAGCAACTGCCTGAAAGAAGTGGGTCTAAAGGATCTGAGGAACCAATTGCAGATCTGATAGAGAAGAACAATGGTCTTAAACAAGAGGTAACTAATCTGAAAATAGAGCTTGTAAGTCAGTTTGTCAGGATGTGTAAAGATCTTGAAGAAAGAAGAACTGTTGAAGATGCAAAGAAAACTGTTGAAGATGCCCTAAAGGTTAAAGATGAAATGGTTGAGCAACTATTCAGGTTGGAGCAAGAAGTGGTTGTATTGAATGAACACTTACATGACACAAATGAATAAATCACTGATATCACAAGAGAAAATGAAGGATTGAGGAAAGAGAATGATAAGTTGAAAGAACTCAAAACTACAAATGATCTCCTGGATAAATTCAATAAGAGTTCTGCTAAACTTGATGAACAACTTGCTAGACAGAGGAGGAATGGAGAGAAACAAGGTTTAGGTTTTTCAAACTTTGAAACTGGTGAATCCTCTGGCACTAAGGACATCAATGCAATAGACAAATCTACACCTAAGGTCAACAATAACACTGGTAAGAGAAGACATAAATCGGTTTGTTTCAATTGTCATAAGGAAGGTCATACTACTAATGTATGCTGGTTTAAACATATTGGTTTTAATGTTGGACCTAGAGGTTCTACTGCTAGATCAGATAATTCTTATGGTAGAGGTGATAAATACTATGCTAGATCTAATCCATTCCAAGGAACTTGTAGTTACTGCAATAAGTTTGGACATAAAGCTAATGAGTGCAGGGCAAGAATCGACAGTTAGTGGTCATATGATTACAACAGTGAAAGACCTAATAATCAGGGTAATCGGTCAAATATTACATGTTCTATCCATCACAACAATGGACATATTGCTGTGAATTGTAGATTGAGGTCGGCTAGAGGCAATGTTGGACTGTGGAATCAAACAGGTACGACTTGTTATGTTTGTGCTAAAGTTGGTCATCTTGCTAGATCATGCAGAGCAAGAAAGTATAATAGAGGTCAACCAGTAAACAAAGATGCAAATGATAAAGGTAAGAGAATTGTTGATGTTGAGGAAGTCAGAAGTGAAATGAAGAAGACATGGGTGAAGAAAGATGAATTGAAATCTTCTGAGTTGACTGAGAAGTCCACCAATTCAGGAAGTGTGGAGAACCCACCGATGAACTAAGTATGATATGACTTATCGGGAGAACTAAAATGAAAAATCACAAGGAACCCCTATTAGTAAATGCGCAGTAAGATATATATGCATATTTGTGATTTAATGATGTTAGTGAAGATAAAGTGCTATATGTGGTTTTGTGCGTACATATAATGGTTGTTTTGTTATAATTGTTGCGATCGGTGAAAATCACTATTTTAACCGTTGAAAGCAACGACTACATTCTCAACGATCTATATAGATGGGAAAGTAAACACTTATATTACTTTACATTCTTACGAGTTTACTGGAGAGCATTTGTATACATTCTTAAGCGATTGTGAGCATTTCTTGTGTGTTGCTTGAGATTTCGAGCAGAGAATTGTATTGGTTGTAGAAGAACACCTATCGGTGAAATTGGAGGTTATTGTGTATTGAGTGAAGATTATACAAGAGTGTTATTGCTAAGAGATAATTGTTGTTATTATGGATAGTCCCATGATGATCGATGTGGTGGATGAGCCCACGACCCGTATTCAAGGTACATCCGTTGAAGGCTAACGAGAATGATCTTATGGGTGCCCTATCTTCGATATCGTATGGTGTATTGCTAATTGAAGACATTCATTCGTTCATACACTACAAGCTGGAAGAACTTGGAGCAGATGACATCTATAATGAATTACTTACTCAGAGCGATGATGTAAAAGTGAAGGACGAGCATATGCATTTGGTGCGTAAAGGTTTTACATATGTGGTTGAGATTCATGATGATTTTCATCTAGAATGAATAAGGTATGTGTCGAGCAGAGTCCACGATCCGTTTTTTTGGTTGGACAAACCTCACAAGATCACTAAGGAATTAATCAATTGTGTTACTAGATTCTGTACGACTGGTGAGACACCAACTCTGCGGACTATTGTTGCTAGTTTGGTTACTCGCTTGACCAAATCTAAACAAGATCACCAAGCAATGACAATCAAAGATATTGAAGACAAAGTAAGATTTGCTTCAATGGTGGTTGGATACAGAGTATATCAGTCTAGTTTGTTGAACAATGTACTTGGTAAAGCAATCCATCTTGCATACAGAATGGTGAAAGAGGATGCAAAATATGACTTATGTGAAATGTTAAGAAGCCAATTCTTTGTCAACATGGAGGATATCAAGAAAGACAAGAAGCAATCATTCAAGTATGGTTCAATCTTAGTATGTATGTTTTTCTATCTGCAGAATCATTTTCCAAGAATAGGACTTATTACATGGATAAAAGATCAACCAGTAGTTATGCAAATTAAGCAGTGTATCAGGACTTTAGGAGATAATTTCAATAATGCCATGTGGGGATATTTTAAAGATTTTCAAGGGAAAATGCACTTAAGAGAGTCCCAAACAATATAGTTGAAAAGTACAAGAATGATATTTGTTTTCTAGTAGATACAGATACCTGTATATTGTAGGCAGCGCAACCTAGAACTTCTTGGGTACTAGCTATGGGTTATGAAGTTGATGGTAACTTAGTTACTTTACATGCTGATGTTCTTTTGTTGAAACCTATTGATACATCTACACCTAGATTTGGAACATTTGAGGAGTCATCATTGAAAATTCATAGTGAACTGAAGGCACTAGTAACCCAAAGAAAAGTATGGAAACAAATTGACAATCTAGCCAAAATGAGTGGCATAACTCAAGAGATGATGAGTAATCTTAGGAAGAAAATGGAAAGTGAAAAGTTAGGCGCATCTGCTATTGCTGGAGACAAGAAATCAGATGATGAAGTTAAAGCAGTCACACCTCAGAGAGTCACTAGGAGCAATCACAATCGACTACTCGTACTGTGACTAGGTCACAAAAGAAGTCATTTGTGACAATTCATAAAACTTATAGAAGGAAGAAAGAGAAGACATTTGGCTACAAAGAGTCAAAAGGTAAGGAGGAAACTAAGGATAAAGATGAGGCAGAAGAAGTTGAGACCGAATCTGATAAGGAACAAGAAGAACTTAGAGCTAGTGGAAAGAACTCCTTTGTAGTAGGTAAACCTACTGTGAAATTTGTAAAAGTTGTTGATACTATTCTAGTTGAAAGCATAATTCAAGATGTTAAGGAGAATGGAAGAATGATAAATGTGGTGAAGTGTTTTGACACGTGTAACTGAAGACAAGAAGAAGATAGAATATGTTGTTGTAGAGAGTCTACATACTTTTTGCAAAACACCTAGTGAGCTATACAAGAAAATACCGAAGGAACTGTTTAAGGCAGTTGACAAGAGATGGAGAGAATCTTTGAAGGTTGATAGAGAAATGATGGAACAAGAACTTGCACTATTGCAACCTAAACTATCAACTGATGATGTGAAGGTAAAGGTTGAAACAATGAGAGGAGAATTCAAGACAAGAAACATAGTAACAAAGATTCTCATAGGAGAAACACAATTGGTAAGAGATGAGACAGTGGAGTTATAGAAAAAAATATTGAAATCTGAGACAGGAACCAAGGACAAATCACTAGAAGAGAAGGAAAGAGATCAAGAGTCTAAAGCTGAAGAAATAAATGATGTCATAGATAATGTTATCTCTGACATACCTGATCAAATACAGAACATTAATACTCAAACTCAAATAGATGTACCAAGTGATCGAACTGTAGAGGAAGTAACAAAACAGAAAGGTGAAGAGCAAAAGATTAATGAAGATGTACTATCAATGAAGAGAAAATTAGACCTAACTGGTGAAGATAGCACACATAAGAAGAGCAAAACAACAAAGTCTACTAGTTCTAAAAAGAAGAGGAAGGTGAACTTGAAGATGAAGAAATCAAAGCAACTATTGACTTTATTAAAATGAGTCCTAAGGAACTGATGAAGATGTATGAGAAACTTAGAGAGAAAACATAAAGAGACATATTAAAGGGAAAGAAGAAGAAGGTCAGTGTACTGAAAGGAGCAAGGAACATAATTAGAAATCTAGCACCTGATGGTGCAATTTGATAAACAAGATAAACCTATTGTTTAGCTAAGTATGTTTGTCAAAGTAGTTTCTAATCAAGTACCTAACTTGGAGAATGCACCTATGATGTTGACAATGAAAGAATATGTGAAACAACGAACTGAGAAGTTGAAAGATAATATATCAGTGGAAAAAGAGTCACTTGCAGTTCTAGTGAACAAAGTAAAGGATATCCTATAGGAGGTAGGAAAGTTACTTGTAAAAGTGTCCAAGTTTACACCTTTTACAAAGGATTTGGAGAAGAAGAGAGATGAAGCTCAACAAGAGCTTGATACTTTGGTTACAAAGTTTGATCCCCTAACTAGTTTAGTTTCAACATACGATGCTAAAGTGAAAATGATTTCATTCAACATGAAACAGTTGCAAGCAGAGCAAGATAAAAGAATTATATCACTTATGGAGTTGCAAACCTACCTAGCTCCCATCATAGATGTTATGCAACAAAATGTGAGTGATGCAAAAATAATACTAAGTTTACCAGAGGTGAGTACTTTGAATGATATGGAAGGGTCAACATCAATTATACATGGGCATATTCTATCTATGGAACGTTTACAAGAGTCATGGGAAAAGTCATTGGAGTCAACAAAGGCACTCTTCAAGGATGTCTTTGACAAAATGCAATTTTGGTATGTATTTGTAATCCTTTGTCATTGTTGACAAAAAGGCGGAGATAGATGTGTATGGGGAGATAGAGATAGGTGTGGACATAGATGTGAGTGCATGCATAATGAAAGGGGGAGTATGATTTGAATGAGTATGTAAGATCTTTCAAAGTTATGCATGGATGCTTGGAAGAATTTTGAGATGGTTATACAGAGTTTTTGCCATCAAAGCCAAAGGGGGAGATTTTGGCATTATGGTAGTTTTTGGAGATCTGAAGATCGGTCATTTGCAGATACATAATTGGTTGTCATTGATGGCAATATGTTCAGTAAATATGATTGGAGCAATCAATAAGATTTGTACATGATCGGTAAAGACAATTATAATTAACTATGTTGATCGGTGTACACGAGGACTGTAGGAAGAACAATATCAATCAGTGAAATTGATAGTGGTCGAGTTACAAAGCAAATCAGGAGATGCGATCTTAGAGGAGGCATTAATATGGCATGAGGAATGCATGGTTCTGATTGTGACAGATAATTCAATGTTTGGAGGGAATTATGTTTTTGATGTGGAAAACAGTGTACCTATTGGGTCACCAATTAGAATTTCATGATGAATCAATTATGGCGGTGGATCTAAGGTCGGCTATCATTTATGGAAATGTGTATTATGTTTGGAGATGATGTGTTAGGTATGATTGGTGTTGATTTTGAGGAGGTTGATAAGTATTTTGTGCTGGCTTGGATGAAATTTTTTTAGGTCGTAAAACACTTAAGAACAAATTATATAAGGATCAGAGATTGAAGAAGCAGAGATCAGTACAACGTCAGAGAGAAAAGGAGCAAAAACAATCTAATAGGCAATCAATTTCATTCTACATATCATCATTACTGTTGGTTTCCTAACAATTGCAAGCTAAATCCCTTAACCGGGTAGTTCTTAACATGTCTTTATTGTAAATCCTTTAATAGGGTAACTTCTTTATTGAAGGTTGAAATCCTCTAGCAAGATAGACTCTAACAAGTCTTTTGGTACTTCTAACAAGGTACTAGTCACTTTTAATAGCGTGATCCCTAGAAAGGGTACTGTAGCTCCTAACATGGCAAGCATTTTTACCGTAGTAAGGTGATTTATGGGTCTCATCTCCACTGTGGTTTTTTCCCTCTAACAAGGGTTTCCACGTGAAAAATCTATGTGCCATATGTGATTCTTTTGTGGATGGATGATGTTGTTTACTTATATTTAGCATGTTTCATTTGTTGGAAGTTGCTGATTAGCTTTGTTAGATCAATGGTGAAATTTCTTAAGGATTTGTTTACACTGATTCCCCCCCTCTTAGTGCTTCTTCATACTAACATATCCTTCATCCACACTTCTGCCTTCATCATCATCACATTTGTCTTCTATTACACCTTCATCTTTACCCTTGCTATGTCCATCCTCTTGCTTAAATACTTGTTCTTTCCAAAGGAATATTGCTCCCCTTTCCGGACCCGCACATGGACAAAAATAAGATCTTTTACAAAAACAACCTAATTAGTACCAACATCATCCATGAAATACTTGTCTTGTCTCTCACACCCTCTAGGTGATCTCTGCAATATGTCAACATCTAACTGAAACATCCCAGTCTGCAACTCTCCATCAATAACTCTATCATTATCACAAATGAAAACCCTACCCCAAACCCTCTCAAACTGATCAACAACAACTTCATCAACATTAATACCCTCATCATTAACCTCAACAACATTACACTCTTCAATTTGTCCAACTAGTTCACTAGATTCAACCAAAGGAATCTCATTCTCAACATCAATCACAATTCTATCATCAACATCAATATCAACATCCTTAACAACAATAACTTTTTCAACTTGTCCATTAGATTCAATCAGGTGATAATGAAAGTCATCCATAACCACATCTACTTTGTCTTTTGAAATTTATTTCATACTTGATGTCAAAGCATTCATGGGTGTGCTTACCTCTTCGGGATTTACTTCCTCTATTGAAACCCTTGCTTGCCTTTTCCTCCTTTGAATTATCCTTCTGATAGGCCGTACAATCCACTTCTTGATTGGTAAGTGCCAACTCAGCCTCTTCAACTCTTCAGTAGCCTTCTCATACTCATTCTTCGGTCTCAGATTCCTCCGCAAACCAACTAACGCATTTTGGATCTCAGTCCTCATCTCATCTTTGAGGCCTTTAAACATCTTCTCTATCCTCTTAGGGTTCATCCTACTCGGCGACATCTCTCCCTTAACTTAGTGCAACTTCCCCGGCTCCGCTATTTGACTACAAGGTCTCAATTGCCTCTCACTCTGCGATCTATTGAACACACTCACAACCTGCCTCCATTTGGCGATCTGTTCACCCACACGATGCCTCATCAACTTATTCTAGGTTCATAACCATCAACAACTCCTTTGTGATTCCCTTGCGCAAGTCCTCTGCAATTGTGGGCTAGATCCACACTCTGCCACCCCCACAACAAACACATATAGGGCTTCACAAGCTCGGGAACAAGGATTCATCTCCACAGGAACATGACCTTGCTCTGATACCATTGACCGCAGTCATGAATGGAGGGACCTCAATGAGATCTATGCAAATTGTGCATCTCAACTCAACACAACAGAATCAACAACATAAAATTAATAATGAACTACAATCTAATATCCTTACAATAACACAGATTCATGAGTTTACATCAAATTGGCCTGCTACATGCAACTTACACTCAAGGCCTACATGCCTAATTATAAACAAAAATTCTAGATCCATCCTCCATCCTAACATCCAAGAGGTTATCCTATTGAGAGCTACCTAATTAAGGCACCGATGCCACAATATATACAATGTTCACAAGCCACACGTCAGCCAAGAAAGATCACATTCTCCAAGGTGAGGGAAAACATAATGTGCAAAGATAAGTTAAGACAAATAATAAGAACACCTCCATCAAGATCTAAAATGAAGCTTGAACCCATAGGGAGGTCAACCAAGAGATTAAAAACATCGCACGATGCTCCAAATAGATTCACAAAATGAAGAAATGGTTCAGAAGATCAAGAAACTCCATGAGGTCGTCAAACATGAAGAACAAATAGGTCTGAACCAAAATCCATTAGATCTCCACCAAGAAGGAACGGGTCAAGATGTGAACCCAGACGTAGCTCAATCACGATGCCAGGAACATGTCGTGAGGTTCACAAGAGAAACTGAGCCAACTTGAAGGACGCCACAATAATCACAAAAAAACATGAACCAACTGAAAAGGAAATATTTTTGGTTGATGCACGATTGCCAAGAACCCAAGATGCTCATGCATCAATTGTTGATCCAGAGACACACTATAGTTATTTTCGGTGTTGAGGATCATGGTCTTTATAGACTTGTTGACTCTGGTGATTCTCAGGAGCATGTTATGAAAACCAAAAGCTCTTCCATCAACAATCTTTGACATCAACATATGGATGTCTGAATATGCCTCTCTCAACCGGTTGAAAAGGATCTAGTTGTTGGCTTACCTGAGATTTAGACTCAGAATCATGGACTTTGTAGAGCTTTCAGGCTAGAAAGTAGCATTTGACTCCATTTTCAAATTGTGATTCTTGGCTAGCTTCCAAGGTACTACAATTGGTTCATGTTGATGTATGTGGACTAATGAACATTCCTTCATATTCGAAGTCCAAGAATTTTCTATGATTTGTTGATGGTTTAGCTGTAAAATGTGGTTGTAGGTTTTTAAACAAAAGCCAGAGGCGTTTAGTATGTTTCAAAAGTTTAAGGTATTGGTAGAAAAAGAGTCAGGTCAACACATAATAACTCTTAGGACAGACAATAGGGGGGAATTGTGTTCTTCTAATTTCTCCAACTTCTGTGCACATCATAGTATCAAGTGCCAGCTTAAAACTAAACCTTACACCCCTCAGCAATACGATGTGGTTGAGCGCAAAAATTCCACAATAACTCAGATGACTCGATCTATGTTGGAACATAGAAATGTTCCAAAGAAATTTTGGGCAGAAGCAGTTTACATTGTTTTCTATCTTTTGAACAAGTCTCATACATATGTTGTGAAAAGGTAGATTGCAAAGGCAACTTGGTCTGGAAGGAAGCCTTAAACCACTCACTTAAAATGTTTTTGACTCTTTTGCTTATGTTTGGATTCCAGATGTGAAGCGCTCAAAACTAGATTCCAAGAGCCAGAAGCTCATGTTCACAGGATATAGTGAAAACCACAAAGCATGTCAACTAATTGATGTAGATATTAGTCGTTTCATATTCAGTCGAGATGTTGTCTTTGATGAAGATTGAGGGCATTTTCAACTCTCTTCTCTTATTTTGAGTCTTGAGGATCTGCCTTTGTAGGCTACAAATTTGGGTGTTAGTCTTCCATTAGGTCCACTTGATGAGAGGGATTAAGATGACCCTGACTCTGAAGTTGTGGTGTCTCATAGGCATGATATTATTGCACCACCCAACTTTCCCCAAGAACATGTTCCTCTACATCCCGATGAACTTGTTTCAGCCGCTTCAAGTCTAGATATTCCTCTTGAATTAGATGTTGGTACTTCTACTCTTTGGCACAAAAATGTTTTGCCAAGACCATAGGTGATCTTCATGACGATGAGCTCACTCAGGGTAGATCATCTAGAAACAAGAGTGGACAACATAATATAGTTATCTTTTCTCTTATGGCTATCATTCACAAAGTTTATGATCCTCAAACATATTCAGAGGCTAAAGGTATCCTTGAGTGGGAAAAGGCTATGGAGGATGAACATCATAGTCTTTTGAAGAACAACACTTGGATCCTTTTTTATCTTCCATCCATGAAGAAGCCCATTGGATGCAAATGGGTGTATAAAATTAAGTACAAGTCTAATGAAACCCTTGATAAGTACAAGGCTTGCCTAGTTTCTAGAGGGTTCTCACATAAAGAGGGCATTGATTATGAGGAGACTTTTGCTCCTACAACCAAAATGAGTACCATTCGGGTTGTTCTCGTCTTTTCAACCTAGTTTGGATGGAAAGCCCATCAAATGGATGTCTATAGTGCATTTCTAAATGGTGAGTTGCAGATTGAAATCTATATGACACATCCTCTTGGGTTTAAGGTTGCCAATAAGGAACACCAAGTATGCAGACTGATGAAAACACTCTATTTCCTGAAACAAGCTCCTTAGGCTTGGTATATAAAGATTGATAAGTACCTTAGTGGTCAAGGCTTTCAGAGGAGTCCATCTAATTCCACTATGTATGTCAAATGAAGTGCCACTCTAACTCTGCCTCACTAAGAAGGTAGCATTATTTTTGGACCTTGGCTCGGATGCAGTATGAGGTAAGCATATTTGGTATATAGGAAATTATTGTAATGTTAATTAACGACAAGATATTGTGATTTATGTAGTGACTAGATGATTTGTTTTATTATTGTTAGCCTTTTGTTTGTATGATGGAAATTGTAGTTTGGCGAGATAATTATACTTGTGATTTCATGATGATCCTATATGCGTAATGGCAGTGTGATGATGTGCTTTATGATGTTGTTTTAGTGCTTGTGTGTTGCTATTTTTATTTTTCAGAGAATTTATGTTGTGTTAGTTACTGTAACTAAATGACACCTAATAATACTAATGATCTATGTTGTGATAATATGGTTACTTGATAGTAGTAGATGATAATTAATGAGGCTGATAGGTTAATTTAGATAGAATATGATATGTTGATCAGGTGGTGATTAATGGTACTAATGTTGTTAAATATTATTTTTTGGAAAATGATGTATTTAGTTAGATGAGTTATAATAAAGATGACTAAATGATGATTAATGGCATCGTTCATGTTCAATGTTAAAATAATGATTATTTGATGATATTAGAATGAGATGATGATGCTATGTGAGATGGGGCAGTGTCGTAACATTCATGATAATGATTATGTCGCTAGAGTTCCCCTTCATTGATTGGCATTGATTTATGATGATGATATGTGTGTGTGATTTGGTTATGTTACTAACTTGGGAAAGTACCAAGCATCAACTTCACTTGTCTTTAGAGGTTTGAGGGTGCCTATATCACCCATGACTGTGACTAAAATTTGGAGTTAATCATATGGCCAACTATGTTCCCTAGCCTAATTGTCGTTCCTAGTATTGGGCAACACTCGCCATGTTGTTTATTTTTACTAGTCGTTCATTGTGTGTACCATTCGACCACCTTGTTTCATGTGATGAGACCAATGGCTTGTGTGTTGTTTGATTTTGTTGATCGTAATGATATCCGTTCAGTGTGAATATATCAATAACATTTATATGATGGATGGTGTCGCCGGTTAGCATTGTAGTATTATTGTTCTTGTTGTTGACTAGTATGTTTGAGTATTGTTTTTAAATTGAGATTTCAATTATTGACTTTGGCTTTTAATTTTTTAGAATTTTAATTTAATGGTTTTAATGCATCCTAGTTTTTGAAAAAGAGTCTTTTAAAATTTTGAAAAAGTTCATGTTTTGGAACTCAATTTTATTCCTCTTAAAATTTTGTTGAGTTTTCTTGAAAAACCCTCTTGTGCAATTCGAATTTGGCTTGTGGAGGAGATTTGGGAGAAGATATTTTTGTGGGTGTTTGCTCAACAGATTCCTCATGTTGAATACTCCCGTCTCTTAACATTTCGTTTGGATTGGTGAAAGATTTCTCAACTTATTCTTATTTCATGGTTTTGAGAATGTCGAGGTAAGATCTTTGATTTTATTCCTAAATCTTTGTTGGAGTTTGATTTAATGGTTTGGAGATGGTTGAAGAAGCATTCTTTGATATTTTTTTTCTTATTGCAAATGTGGTTGAAGAGATTTGATGAAGATTTGAATGTTTTCCTTAATTTATGAGAAAACAAGAGTTTGTTGTTTTGTTTATGCTTCTGGATTTCATTTGGATGAATGAATGGATGAAGTGATTGCATTTTTGGATTTCAATTTGATTGGGGACCAATAGTTCTGCCTAAATTTTTGATTGGATGAGTTTGACTTTTTGGTGAATTTGGTCTGGTTGGCGTTTGCATGCACTCAGATGTGAGCAAGTTCCCACTTGTAATTGTTGAACATGCTGAATAACTGAGAGGGGGGAAATTAGTTATTCCCACACACAACTTATAAAACTTTTCCTCTGTCGGTTAACTCACAAACAATAGTATTAACAACTTTAGATTTGTCGGTTAAGTACATCAAACATCCACATATATGTAAACATTAAGAACGTAGAAACGACAGATAATACCATAATTTTATGTGGAAACACAATTTGGGAAAAACCATGGAGAAACTAATTCTCATGAAATGTAAAACACTTGTTAAGGTGACATCGATATGGTGATTTTTACAAAGGCTCACCGCTATATGTGCCCACTACAAGTAGGCTCACTGTTGGTACATTAAGGCTCATTGCCAACACACAAAGGCTCATTGTCGATACAACAAGGCTTATTGCCCTTATACAAAGGTAGATATCATAATAGAATCACAAACTATACAAATTGCATCTAAACATGCATGATTAATTCCACAGTTAAGCTCTATAAACACAACCACCAGTCGAACACCAAAGGATTGATCTACTGCTTTCAGTATGCAAGCATCGATAGGATCTTCAATCTATCACAACATATTCTACTCCTCACATACATTATTGTCGTAAGATTTCTCGGCCACAATTACCACACAGATTCTACTCAAACTCCACCCTTGGATACAAAGAAATTCTTCTTTACTTATATTAGTATTCGATCTTACATATGTTGGCTTCACACCAAGCGTGTGATAACACCGATGCAACAAATATTACATTTACATTTGATGCAAAACATTGATCCAAAATCTGGGACATACATAAGAACATGCTACAATACAACCCACAGATAGGTCGGGCTTAAGGTATTGCAATTTATTTTACCAAATCCATATGAATACCATAACCAAGTCCAAAAGATGAAGACAAAATAACCGTTATCACCAAATGAAAAATGTCCATAGTATACTGTAGCCAAAGCACCAAAACTATTTGATGAACTGCACATTAACAATTACTAGAAATCGATAGGAATAGCCAAACACCGAAACCATACAAGAGTACCGATGTATATGAAGCATTAATAGAATATTGTATGCTTGTCTTTGAAGCATCACTAAACATAAGAAATGATCAACCAAAATTCTTGTTTACATACTAATGGACAATAGGATATACCCCATATTGTCAACAACCAACCGATACTGCTAGAGTTTCGGTATGGAGATTTTGACATCAATGACAATCAATGCCAACAACAATACTTTAATAGTAATGGTGTTGTGTGGAAGGGAAATATGGACTTGTGTTGCAAGATTGTTTATATGATTTATTGATGGGTTTGTGTTAATCTTGCAGTGGATTAATTTAAAAATTACATTGTGATAAGAAGTGAATATGATGATTTTCATTTATGTGATTTGTTTGCAACCAGATTCAGGTATTTCATCTAATTGTGTGCTGAAATAAGTTGATGTAGAATCTTGTATGCTAATTATTGGTCTTGTGGCCTTATCTGAGTGTATGCCCAAGTGATAAGAGATTGGTATGATTCATGGAATCTTGTTTTCCTTTTGTTCGTGGTATGGTTTCAATGGCGCTCACACCGGAAGCAATTCCAAAAAATGTATCATGTGTTATGTGTCCAAGACATGGTTACGTGGAAATAAGCATTGAGTAGATTATGTACTTTTACATTGTACTTGGGTTGTATTGGATGTATCTGATATGGGTATTGAGCTCGGATGGAGGAGTGGATTGTATGGAAGGGTGATCATAGTCACGTGCACACACACCTACACACACACACATGTAAAGGGGATTGTTTGGCTCAACAAGAGCCTTTCTTGGCCTATGTGCTACTACTTCCATGAACAAACTCTCTCCATCCATACCCCCAAGGAGATGTAGTAATGGATTAATGGTTATGTGTGTACCCCAGTGGCTTGGTTGTATTTCCATGTTGCCTTGTGTTGGTTGGTTACCATGTTGTATGCAATTCATGGCCTTGGATGCTTATGTGCCTTTGTACCCTCTTGCTTGAGAGGTTCTCTTGGTCTCTTATGATGAGTGTAGTCATTGTTCTTGTATGCATATTGGTACCTTGTGTGTTCTTGTAAGCCTTTTGCATGTTGATTCTGGATTTCTTAGGCCATATGGTTATCTTCTCGAGCACGGTGGGGAGGGCTTGAGGGTTCCTCGTGGTCGGGTGGCATGGCCATTCACCGTTGGGGGCTGGAGAACAGGTATCAAGTGGTCACCAATTATTTCATACCTTCTTCACACATTCATGATGTAACTTAGATAAATTCTTACTCTTTGTAATGTGTTTGTAAATGATGTAATTCAATTGGATATTGCATATGTAATGGTAATTGTAAATGGACTTGTAAGGTAATTGACTTTTTTTATTGAAGATGATTCACCTCTTATGTTGTGTCCCCGATCCCTTCTTGGAGTAGATAAGATCTTGTATTGTTTTCTAATAGATTGATGGTGTTATTGTGCTTGTTATATTAGTACTTTTCCATTTATCTTGTTCTTCTAAGTGACTTTGACCTCTAATTGATGTATTCAGGACCCTCCAATATGGAGGCAACCTTAATTTGACTGCATGTTAGTGTCAGAATCTCAATTTTAGCATTTTTCCTTAGTTTCTAAGCTTTTGCGCAAATTTTTCATATTCTTGTGCATATGCGCAACCCTGCCATGCATATGTGCATTTTTGTTGTGTATTTGTTCTCTGTAATCTTGCACATTCATGAGAAAATGGTGTTGTCTTGGGTCTGTGCTCCGGACAGTTAGAGCTTTGGATACCTTTTATTTTGGTGATGTTTTTTATATATTCACATCTCAAGATGCCTCATGTTATGTTCACTTCCCCTTTGGTGCATTTTATTGACTCTAGCCTAATAGGCTTTGAGGATGAACCTAGTCTCCTCAACCGATACCTGTAGTCAATTTCCAGTCTAGTCTTGAGAAGCTCAAAGGATGATTGACCAAGCTCTCACAAGGTGATATAGGGATTGTGAGCCTTCGATTCTTTGGTTCTATACCAGGTTGTCAAGAAACCCTTGGAGGTGTTATAAACTTCTGCATGTGCATGATCAGACATTGATCTTGACGTTCTTGTTGTGTTTGTTGTGGTGTAATGCACGTGACCTGATCTTGTTTATTTTTTTTATTTTTTAAATTTTGTGCATGTTTTACCATTAGTTCCCGAGCGTTCCTTGGTGGGGCATTACATTAAAACCGTGGTGATGATATTCTTCTACTTGTCATCTATGTTGATAATCTGATTATTACTGGAAGTTCAACACTTTTGTTTGAACAAATCAAATAGAGTTTGTGTCAATCTGCATGGACTTGAATGCCACATAGGACTTAAATCTCAAAAAAGACGCAAAGTCTCTTAGTAAGTCACAAGTTGAAAATAAATATGCATTTAAATTAAATCAATAATATATTTTTTCTGCAAACAAGAGATGTTACATCATAGTCGATAACAATTTCGACCAACTTGTCAAATACAATAGTTAACAGACTGATAAGATATTTCGACCAACTGGTCAAACACATCAATATATATCAAGTAAGAGATACACCAAACAAGGATTTTTAATTACGTTCAACATAAAGAACAATAGGAGCCATTTACTATGCTAACATATGTATACATAAATCTTTACAATAGATTACTGGGTCGAATACCTTGAATACAAATTGTACAAAACATGGCGACCATCTTGACAAGAACTCATGACACCTATTTCACTCAAGCTCGTTGAATATTTTCGGATTTCATTTCCACCCTACCACAAAGCAGTTACACTTCTTCAGAATCTTTCATGACAAAAAAGATAGCCAGCCAAGCATGAGGAAGACTAACAATGAAAAACTGATCCGAGTAATGAAATTGTGCAGTAGAAACAATTTCATGGACACATAAGATGCCTATATCATAATTAAGAATATAAAAACAACTACTCTTTCTTGACCATCATTTCAAGATCTCAATTTCATCTCAAACACTTTTAAAGCTTAACACAAAGTTATCCAAAACATGGAGAAGCACAAACTACATTCATGCAATACCCTATCATAGTTAAACATTATTCATGCATTTTAATTCGAAATGTTTTCACACTTATGAAACATATAGAACCCTAGATGCAATAAGAATACATAAATAGATAGAAACAAACTCTAATCATCTATTTGGCATCCTTACTAAGACTTGAATTTTAGCTCCTTCACCAATGTACTTATTAGCAATATCAATCACACATTCAAGTTACATTATTTTCACTATATTTTTCATTTCTTGCTAGATTAAAACTTATAAATACATTAGGGAGCATGCAATGCTTGAATATGCGCCAAGAGTGTTACAAAATAATGCAAGGTATAATCTTTTATAAAGTTCCAATTTTCTTTTCTCAAACCCAAATCTAGTATAAGAGAAAAGTTCATTTCAAATAATATCTCATGTTGAGAGGAAAGTTCTATCCTATCTATTAAATATACTTCCACATATGACTCTACAAAAATATACTACAAGGAAACCATTAAACAAACAAATTTTCCTTTTTCAAGTACGACAAGATAGGAATTCTAAGAAGAAACTTTTAGCCCATTGTAATGTGAGGGAATATAAAAGTATAGCAGATGGGAGGCTAATGTAAGTAAATCAAACACAAATAACTACTAGTTTTATGCCTATATGAATAACCACATCCAAGTTGTAATTTTAATTTGCTCTAAGGCATAATTTATATAAGAATTGATATCCCATTGAACAAACAATTTACTTGTCAGCTATCCAAGAGTTCAGTCATGTATTGTCCTCGAATTGCTCCTTTTTATTTGCATATCAATACAATGATTTGCTGAGATGGTCCCCAACAATTAACTCTAATGTGGCCACAATTTTCATATGCACCCATTCTCATGATTTGTTATGACTTCCATGGTTTTGTATAGTGCATAACACTAAGAAATGACTCGTCAATATTCTCTCATAGTAACACCCATATTTCCTTTACTTATTTCTCAGTTTAGTATATGATTCAATTCCTATAAGTTAAAGTAATCACTCGTCATCTTCACGAATATTCTCCCTGCCTCCATAATAAAAAGAACCCCCTTCCCCTCCCCCAAAAAAAAAATTAAAAAAATTAAAAAAAAGGTTATCCTTCTAGATATGCCCAAAATAGATTCACTAAAAAATGACTTTTAAAAGAATTCTTAAACAAATGTCATTGGCAGGTGTAAAGCTAGAGCCTACAACCTACAAGCATGATCTACCAAGCTAGCGATACCGTTCCCATTTTTTGTATGTGGCCTACTCCTTTTGTTTTCTGACCATAACTCGATAAATTTATAGAGTCATGCAGTGTTGGATGTGCAAAAGTTGTATTGTCATAAATTACTAGCCTAACTATCTATTAAGATTATCTTATTGAATGAAAGTTGCTCTGAATTGATTAAGTTAAAGAAAATTATTTTGGTATAACTAATTCAACTCCCCTCTTAGTTATCCGGGACTGTTCTACAATTGGTATCGTAGCTTTGGTTCCTTGAAGGAGAGATTAACTACTTGAGGTAGGTCCGATGACACACAAACTGTCAATTCCCATGTTTGATGGATTTGATTATAATTTTTTGAAAGTGCAGATGAGAGGTTACCTGAATTCCCTGAGTTATACTACTTGGAAAGTTGAGACAAAATATGTTGCACCAGTAAATGGTCTTAATATTGCAGATGAGATTTCAATCCATGAAGATGCTATTTTTAGTTTTTTATCTAAGACTGAATTGACAAAAGTTATTTCATTGAAAATTAATTATGAAGTTTGGGAAAAGTTGAAAGAGATATACAAAATAAATGATAAATTTAAATTATCAAAGAAGTTGATTACTAAGCATAGATATGAAAATCTGAGAATGGAAGAAGGTGAAGACATTGCAAGCTATTTTTAGAGAGTTGACAATGTTGTGAATGAAGTAAAAAATCAAGGAGGTACTCTGACAGATGAAGATATCATGGAGAAATTTTGATGACCCTACCAAATAGTTACAACAATAATATCTCTACTATTGAACAAGTTTACGATCCGAAGAAGTTCACCAAAAAGAAGCTTTTTGGCACCTTGTCCGCCTTTGAGTTAAGAAAATTTGGTGAGCCGAAAACTGAAACCGCTTTTATATCCACAAAGATAGAGGATGATCCAGACAATGAAAGTTCAGATGAGTTGGAAGAAAAATTTACAATGAAACTGAAGAAAGGTACCAAAAAATACAAAGGTATATTACCCCTTAAATGTTTTAGATGTGGAAAGACTGGTCATATAGCAACAAGGTGTCTAGAAAAAAGGAACAAAATAGAAGTTCAAGAAATTCAATAAGAAAGCCTGCTATGTTAACGAAAATGCTAGTATGTTAGATGATGAATCAGATCAGGAAGATTGCTCATTTTTTGTTGAAAATGAAGAACCTAGGTTTGATATTTCTAACATTTGTTTGGGATCTAATGGTTTCACTGAGAATGCATTGTATGTTTTTGATTAAGTGAAAATGGGGTTTGAAGGGACCCGAAACCCTTAACAAGAAGGTCACGAAAGATAATCAAAGAGAGCACACAAAAAGAGGCAGACCGAGACCAATAAGAGGGTTTTGACAGTAGGCTCCCCCAACCTGGAACAAACACAACATGAAAATAACAACATGCCACCTGGAAAGATAACCAATTTCTTTTACCCCCTTTCTTGTGGGATCTAAGGGTCATGTCAAAAGAGGGTGAGGGCGTCTTAGAATTTTTTTATTTTACTGTAATCCAACCCTCTTCAACCATAGTAGCCTCACTCTGCCAAGCCAGAGAAACCATCTCATAGGATCCAATGATGGGGGGCACTCTGAGCAGAACCGAAGATAGGACCAACATCCACCAAAGGGATGGGGCAAACAACTTTCAATGAGACAATATTTGCAACATTTTTAGAAGAACAAGCTGCCACCTGAGAGATAGGGCTAACAATCGCTAAAGGTACAACACTCTCACCAGCATCACACTCAGCAGGAGGATCCCTAACACAATCATCCTGAGATAGTCGTATCAACCATCCCGTAATCTATACCAGAAATCTTCCTCACGTTGGAATCAACAGAAGGCATAGGAGACACCTCCACAACCATCTGCGAGAAGCTCCTTTGGGAAGAGTTCTTGAAAATCATGTAATGCTGGTTAGAAGCATACTTCCACCATGAAGTGGTTCGCTTAGATTTCTCCAGACTGCACTTAGCCGCCACATGACCAGTTCTAAAACACCTCCTGCACCTGAAGGGAATCCCTTCAAATTCTAAAGGTTGAATCCAACAACTCTTAGGAGAGACAAGCTTAATCTCCTCAGAAAGCCCCTTAGAGACATCTAAATCCACCAAAATCCTGGCAAAGGTCAAATGGTAAATATGAGAGGAATCCTCATCCACCATCAAAAAATCCCCAAGGGCCTCACCCACTTCCTCAAGAAGAGAGTCCACCCAAAGATGAAGGGGGAGGTAGGGGAGTATAAACCAGACAAACATCTTATTGAATGTTTTTTTCTGAAGAAGGGTTGAAATTTGGATGCCAAGGTTTGACCATTATCATGTAACGATCCTCCCAGCTAAAGAAATGATTGCACAAGATCGTATTCTATCCACCACAATATCAAATTTGGCAATAAAAAATCCCTTAGCCAAAGGCAAAATATGGACATTATCAGTAATAATAGGCTCCCACTGTTGGGAGATCCAGGCATCTAACTTCGAGAGACTGGTCCAAAAGCGTATGAATCTACAAATCAAACCGTGAGAAGAAATCTTAGAGGAAGCCTAATCAATTTCAACATCTGTTTTACCCCAGGCTCCTTAACAGATAAAGAACCAACAACCCCCAATGAGGGAGGACTCTGACCCTTATCCCCAGGAGCGTGATCCCTATCTACGTCAAAGGCACATGCACCACACCACCCAATCCATTGTCGGTGTCCAGCCCCAACGCAAAAGAGAGACCAAACAACCCCGTAGAGGGAGAACCCTGACCCATAGAGGGAGATCATCGATCCCCACCACCAACCAGAAAAACACCATCAACCACAGTCTTGGAGATCTAAAGCACCGCCACATCACTATCTACATAGGCATTCTCGTCGAAGACAAAGGACGACAGAGTAGTACCCCCAAATGCAACCACTGGAACAATCATCGTAGGAGAGGGGGTCCCCAACATAGTACAAGAGGAAGTGCCTCCAGCAACGAATACAGAGGTGCTTGCTGGGAAGAAATCCTACCGTGGGAACGAAGCGGGAGCTCCATATGCTCGGTTAGTTGTTGTTGTGTATGTTGGATGCTTGAGAATGCATTATATGTTAGAAGAAATAGAGATTAATGGTTGATTGATAGTGGATGTTCAAATCATATGACTGGTGATAAAAGAAATTTTGTGAAACTTGAAGATTATAATGGTGGTCTTGTTAGATTTGGTGATGATAAGACGAAACAAATTGATGGAATTGGTTCTATTACTTTTGATGAAAAACATAACAGTGACAATGTTTACTATGTGAAGGGTTTGCATCACAATTTGTTGAGTGTTGGGCAGATGTGTGAAAATGGTAATGATGTATTTTAGGAGGATGGTTGTGATATTTGGAAGAAGTTTGGAACTATTATTTCAACTGAAAGGACATGAGGAAACATGTATCAACTAGAGAGTGCGAAGAGATGCTTAATATCATAGTTCAATGACAGTTGGCTCTGGAACCGGAGGATGTGTCACATTAAGTTTGACATCCTAGTAAGAATAAGTTCATCAAGTAGAGTTAGAGATTTTCCAAGATTGACCAAACCAAATAGTATCATTTGCAAAGGATGTCAAGAAGGAAAGAAGACAAGAGAAACATTCAAAGGACAAGATTAGTCATCTACTAGTTTGTTGGATCTTGTACACACTGACCTGTGTGGTCTAACCAGAACAAGAAGCTTACAAGGTGAGAGTTATTTCATGCTTTTAATTGATGATTATTCAAGAATAACTTGGGTAGCATTCTTAAGAGAAAAGTAAGAGGCATTAGAAAAATTCAAGATATTCAAAGCAAGAGTTGAAAAAGAAGTTGACAGGAAAATCAAGTGTTTGAGGTCTTATAGAGGATGAGAGTTTACTTCTAATGAATTTGTATGAGATAAGGCAATGAAGAACTGAGAGGGAGGGGGAGTGAATCAGTTGTTCCTAATTTTTTTAAAAAATCTTTCACTACCGTTTAATACTTAAAACCCTTATCTCTTATCCAAATAAAATAAGCATGCATGCAAATATCATAAACACATCCACAACACTTTAATACACAATTTTTTTATTGTGGAAACTTTGTTAGGGGAAAAACCACGATGGGGCCGATTACCCACAGTAAGAAAATATCTTGATAAAAGTATAACCTTATTAAAAATATGGGGAATGCACTTGCATTCAGACACATTGCCTAGAGCTCACTGCTCAAATGTGCTACAACCCAAAGAAAGGAAGGCTCGATGCCTTTCAACATCACAACAATGATTTGAGACTTTTATGAGCTGTATAGTGACATCTACCACGTCTAGTTCAGTTCATATGTAGAAAAATGCATATCTCTATTCAACCCTTCTCTGCCTTTTCTCTGTTGAACAATCTAATCACAAACCATTTTGTAATTTGCTTCCCAATAAATCTTACTCGTATGTGATTAATCCTTCACTTGCGCTGTTAGGGATTTTTCTTGCATGAAACACAGTGCTTGATAAACTATTTGAACACTATACCCTTTAATACTGTTTCAAGCCAAGAAAAGCCTAATTGCTAAGGATTGAACAAAATCCTTCTTCGTTTTTGAGCTCCACATATACTTAGGCAGGTTTTACCTCTTTATGATTACTGATTACACAATATATATTAATGTGGACACTGATTTGCTATTAGGAGTTATTGAGCCAACTTATGAAACATTCTGCATATGACCAAGCATAACCAAATACAAAACTTAACAAGATAAACCATGGTTGAAATATAGAATAAACCAGTGATACAAGGATTTTCATCTTTCTTCCTTTTAAGGAGGGATAACCTAGTTGATTCACTCTCTAAGGAATCACTAAAATGGACACTATCCTGCTGATACGAGTCCTTAATGAGTTCAGCTCATTTGTTCTAAGTAACAGAAGTATATTTAATTGAAATGATTTTGATATTGGATGAAGAACAAACTGCAAACTATACTCTAGACCAGTGCCTATCCCTTGGGCAAA
>MU226715.1:1163218-1187406 GCA_018584345.1 Thuja plicata | reverse complement strand
GGGGGCGCGCTGGCGGCAGCGCCCGAAAGGGCAAAAAAAACACTTTTTTTTTGCGTTTTTCGAGATTTTTTTCTCGATTTTCGAGCCGTACGGCCCTAGGAGGCTCGAAATTTTTTTCCTGGGTCACGGAGACCAAAAGTAGTCAAATTTTATATGATTTCGACTCTCCCGGGCCTTCTGAACGCAATGGCGGTGTCCGTTTCTGCTCAATCTGCTCCAGAAGGTCGTGCCTCCTTCAAAGTGACAGAAAACCTCAGAAACAAGCTATGGCTGTCGTCTTCGAATCTAGGCTTCAAAAACCTTCAACCTCGGCAGCGGCAGGGAAGCTCTGATACCATGTAGGATTTCACAAATGTGCAAATCCACAGAACACCAAGATCACCTGCAAGCAAAATGCCAGAAGCTGGAGCGAAACCTGTGAGAGAGAGAGAGCTAGGGTTTTGAGAATCCCAGCGGAGTGAGAGCAAAATAATATTTCTCAAAAGAATAATCAAAAAACATTACAAAGCATTCGACCTTAAAGGTGAATGAAACCCTAAAAACCTAAAGGCTAGGTTGCGCAATATAATTAATATAAAGTATTAATTATATGCACCTAAGAGAAAGCTTAAGCGAAAAAGAGTAATAAATAACTGATTACTCTAACAATGTGATAATAAATAATCACTAACCATCTAATTTATCGCAAACAAAATTATTTAATTTGAATCTCAAAAATAGGAATTTTAATGCAAATGAACAAAACTTTTAGTAGTACATTTTAGGAGACCATTTAAGACCATACAAATACTTTTAGTCTACAATATAAAGACTCATAGTGCTCTACTAATGTAATGTAAACCTCTTCCTCCAAGTCAACATGTGAGAATTTTGTTTTCATATCCACTTATTTTTTCTCTAATTTTTATTGTTGTAGATAACAAATACTTGTTAAAATTCGCTTACCAACAATGTAGAAAATTTATCAAAGTCTATCCCCTCAACTTGAGAATAAAATTTTGTAGATAATCTTGTCTTGTACTTTTTAATGCTTCCATGTTAGCCCAAATTATTCCTATGCACTCATTTACATCCAACAAGATTTCATCCACTAGGAAGTGGTACCAAGTCCCATGTGTCGTTATTTATTAACTTGAACAATCTCCTTATCCATATTTTATCTCCAGACTCCTAACTATCCATATCCATCAACTCCTTCATAGTTTTCGGCTCATCAATATGTAATATCTAGCCATGAATGCAAAAAAAAAAAATTAAACAAAAACATCAAGTACATGCAAAACCATTTTAATTCATAAGAACAATATGAAGGTGAAATTCATTTTATAGCCCATAATGAACAATAAGAATGCAAATTTGGTTTGTTTGGTGGTACACCACATTAGTTTCGTTGTTCTCTCATTGCCTTATCTTTCGCTGCTTTTGTACAAGGTTTTGGGTCCTTTCAAAACCTGTTTTTACTTAATCTAAACAATAAGAATGCAAATTACGATGATTATAATATACAAGCACCCAGTGAAGGATAAGAACGTGTCTAGTAATGAACTTAGCATCTTGATTGAATGGGTTCCTCTTTATCAACCTTGTGTTTAAAAAAAATCAAACCAAGTGGGTTATTTCCTTGTCCACCCCAATTAGTGGACCTAATAGGCTATCTCAGAGAACAAGAATGTGATTAAGTCAAGGTCATCGACTTAGGTGTGGGATGGAGATTAAATATTTCAAGGAGATGACTAGGAAGAGGAATTCTATGTGTCACATGCTACACCAAGAATCCATCCTCAACCCAACGAGTTTAATCATACTATTAGATAACATGGAAGTGGAATTTAATGTATTTCACTACATCAAGGGTCCACCCTCACATCCATGTGGTTGTAGAGGCATAAGAGATATTTCCAAAATTAGTGAACCTATCTAGATCAAGGTGAATTCGGATTTCCAGCACCCTAGGTCATTGCCAACAAGTTTTTCCACCCAAGAAGGAGTAGCTCCTAATATACACCACCTCACGACCTTAGTGATATAGTCCACTACCCCCTTTAAAACATGTGTAGCACTTGACATTAATCACCTTTGTGCTATAAGTGACTACATGTGAACCCTCCCACTTGATGATGTAAACAACTCCAAATTTTATTAATTGCCTGGTAGGGGTAGAAAATAGCTCAATCTCTCTAGTATCGCCCCTAGGGTAGCTCTTGACAATATCTCACCTTCATGAAATATGTAAATGTTGACTAGTCCCTATTGTACAAAAGTAGCCCCAAGAATCAATCATTGAAATAGTCCAATAATCGCCTATCATTACTAAAGTATCTAGGAGGTTCAAGCTTGGGTCATCTTCAACATATAATTTACTATAATTATACTTATAGTTGATTCAATTCAGTGGGCATTCCAAGGTGAATCATAATTGATCTATGATGGTCAGAGATGCTGGTTTTGTAAAAAATAGATTCATCTATGGAGGATTATGAAATAACCCCTTATTATAGTTTTTAGATCACAAGTGTGGCAATTCCTTGGTTGTATATATCTTGTGAGGATGTAAATAAAGACATTTTATTAGAGAGGGGAGTAGGGATACCCTTCTTCTCAAGTAGAAGGTTTGAGGGAAAAAAAGAACTATAACCTCTACCATGTATAGTTCTCAATTTATCATAAGTCCTTTGTATCACCCAATTCTTTTACCAAATTTATCATGTAGCTTGTTGTGGCAACAAGTCTATTCACATTTTTATGCTCACTATTGCTTTAAGTACATTATTGCAACTTAACTCTTAAAACACCTTTCATTATTTACAAATCTTAAACACGCATGTAACTGTTAGAGAGGTCGTGAGTAGGAAAAGTTGATATGCTACTTTTTAATAATCTATGCACGATAGAATAAAACCAAATATTGGGTCTTCATCTAGTTTTTGTCATTAGATTCTTCTATTAACACTCTTTGTGGGCAAGTGATTAATTATGTGCTATATATCTAAACTAAAATGTAGTGTCATTGTGCACGAGACATGCACAATAAATATGAAGTTAGTTGTTGTTACAATTCAAATTATTGTCTAAACTACTAGTACATTGTCCTAATGTATTGTTCCAATGGAAGTAACATGGTATAAATAATATAACTACAACTTACTAATCAAAGAAAAATTTCTAATAAGGATTTCATGCATAGTAATTTTTTTTTAGAGTGGAGATCTCTTTAACATGTGAAAAGGAAGAAGTCTTATTTTTTTAAGGATTATTTTTTATATTTATTTATCTCTATATAGATAAATATATGATTTGTTCTAATTTATTTAGAGAGATTTAAGTGTAAGCTAGCAAAGTTGGTGGATCATCTACAAGAGCTTTTAGGCCATTTAGGCAATGTTCCTAACAATATTGATAGAGTCTTACCTCCCTCTTCTCCTTCTTAAGGTTGCAAATGAGCTTGCAACTAGTTTACCAAACGAGATTTTGGTTCCCAATCTTATAATTCTCATTCGTTGATACATAGAGATAATACTACATGTAGATGGTTCCAACCCTCACAACATCCTTTTATTTTTTCTCACAAGCATGATGCTCCTAATTGACCAACCTTTGGTAAGGTTTCTCGACTAGAATTTGATGTCTCTTTAGTTTGTGCTCAACAACCTTTAGATAATAATCCTAAAACTACACTCACTAATTTAAAATTAATTTATAATAATCATATCTCAAATAATACCCCTCCTAGAATTATTGTCTTTCATATGAATTTGATCCTAGAATTTTTGTCTTTCATATGAATTTGATCTCATTTAGATTTTGGAAATATATCCTTTTACCATTCATTTTTTAATTTGTACTATTATCTTTTAATTTAACTAAGACTTTAATTAACTTACTTAAAAAACTCTACAATTATGTTATCCACTGTTAAAATTCGTAACGCTCATGGAGGACCTCCTTATCAGATTAACTTCCCTACCAAATTTAGGGGTTTCCGAGCAAAGGAGTAACTTTGTGATTCCTTCTACTTATTAATATTTCTCGCCTGTGACAAATTTAGGATTTTCTGTTTTTAAGGTTTCCCGCCATCAGAAATTCAATATGTTTCTCTCCGAAAGAAATCCCGCCATCAGGTACTGCTATTAATCACAGTTGTCTGTATTTAAGAATTCTCTGTGTTTTTACAGATAATCTCGTACTCTCTTGTTCTGCATTTTTCAAGCGACAATCATGCCTGCCCAAGATGCATTCTATACACTTCCTGATTCTCTTCTGTCTTTCATACTAACAAAAATCCCAATTAAAGAAGCTGTCAAATCTTGTATTCTTTCCAAGAGGTGGAGATTTCTATACACCCAGATGCCTGAACTCACATTGTCTCCACATCTTGTTTTGGGTTCTGCTTGCGCTTCACGCGATCCGCTCCTCGTGTCAAGCATTGAGAATATTATCTCCAACATTTTGCTTCTGCACTCAGGCAATCTAGAGGCCTTTTACCTCCACAACAACTGGTTAGATAATTCTCCACGGCGACACTTTTCTCGTGAAAATCTGTGTAAATGGGTAAGATATGCATCTTGGTGTAATGTCAAACATCTCACTTTGTTTGATCACGACGTGCCTTTTGCAGCAAGGCTTGACAGTGATTTAAAAGAAATCCCACCCCCTGCTCTCTTTTCATGTTTAAGTCTGGTAACACTCTACCTGAGCGAGTACCTTCTCACCAGTTTCCCAAGCAATTTTGTTGGATTCCCCCACCTTATTACTTGTCAACTCCGAAATGTTCAATTGACAAATGAATCTTTAGATTCCTTGATTTCGCTTTGCCCCCTTCTGCAAAAACTTGAAATAATAGGATATTCTGGGCTGGGTAATGTCGAAATTTTTTCATCCACTATTGTACATTTGCGTATGGGAAGAGTAAAGTCTCTATCTATTAACTGCCCAAAACTCAGATTTCTGTCGGGATACATGATTGAGGATTTGAATGTGAATGGTGTAAGGTTTTATGAGCTTTCTTATGCCATCTTTGATCTTGAAATGCACCGTGGAGGTACTCTAAGAGAATTGAACATGGATTGCTCACAAGGAAACAGTCCAGGAGTTATCTCAGCGAGTAGATTTCTTCACATCATGGGTAACTTCCAGTCCTTGAAGACACTTGTCATATACATTGCCGATCCCTTTGAAAGAGAATCAGATACGGTTGTTCCTCTATTTAACCTACTTCACAGGCTTCCAAATCTTCAGGTGCTCTCTATATTTGGCTTCTTTATGCAGGTATTTTCACACGTGAACCTCAAGCCCAATGGTTATAAGTAGTAGTTTAAGATCATGCATTTTGAATATATGTAAGTAAAAGATGAAAGTGCTTCTTTTTAGCAAGTCATTATAATTTGCTTGGGTGCGAGAAATAACTCTTGCTTGAATTACTTAATCATAGTATTGCAATGCAGGAGCTGGCAAGAGATCCTATACCTGTGTGTCTCACCCCACCACATCTTAACCTCAAGAAAATAAGCGTTGAAATTCTTGAGTTCGATCACAACGAAGTTGCAGTAATAAGTTGCTTGCTTCAGAGTACGCCTTCTCTTGAAGCCTTGAAAATTCAGCTACCTGATGAATATAATGAGGGGCAATGTTTGAAGCTTTTTAAAGATATTATGTATCTGAGGAGAGCATCCTCACTAGCAAGGATACTTATACTGGATGGTGCGTTCCAAGTTATAGGCTGAAAAACTACGGCCTTTGAACCTTATAAGTGTGTCCTCTGTAATGCCCTGCCCTGTTTATGGTATTTGATTCTATACTCTTTTTCACATTTATTTCGAAAAATTGTTTATGTTGGTTAAGTTTCTAAAATATAGAAATTGGGAAGGATTAGCTCCTCTTAGAATGAAGAAAAATGATAGATGCTCTCAAGTTAAAATCAAATCAATGCCCGCTCATTCAAACCACTGTCATCACTCTCACGAAGCAATACAACATCGAAACAATACAACATTAAAACCAGTTCAATCATAATATTAACATGCAGCTGAACTATTCTTCCACTCTATCAATTATCATGCAAACTGCACAATCGTTCTGCTGGGCAGTATTGTTAATGTCTACCTTCAATGCAACGTGAGTTGGAGCTTGAGCTTTGGTGTCTGTACTCATCTCATGCTCATTTCAATAATTGCCTTCATTGTTGGCATGCTCATTTCATAGGGCAGCCCTTTCACAGCTATCGCACAGCTGATCCTGGCATCCATCAAGAAGAGAAACTTATCAATGCCCTCTGACCCAGCACTCCTCTACCACGACCAAGCCAGTCCCAAGATCCCTGTTATACCAGATTCAGGTAAATATTAATTGTATATTTTTTTTATCAATTTTTTTTTCGAGTTATGAATCTATGAGGGATTTCATTTTGATATAAACATTAACAATGACATTCTAATTGAGTTTGATTTTTAAGAAAGGTAAACACTTTTGATGCTGGACTATGAATAGGGCTCCGACTTCATCCCCATATAAACACTCAACAATAACCGCTATCATATTAAGAATAGTAAGAACAATTCCAAAACAAAGACCAGGAACCTATCTCTGCTCTGCGATCTGGCACTGCTTTATTATGACCGAGCTACCTTCCAGTTTGCTGCTACGTTCAGATGTAGGTATCTATTAATTTTATATTTTATTTTATAAGAATGTTTTTTTTAAAGAGAAGCAAATGCTTTTGATCTCCAGCTATGAATCCATGAGGTTAAGTATGAGGGATCTCATCGAAACATAAGCACTCAATAATAACATTCTAATCACTTTATCAATTATCATCCACCTATCAATTACTATGCTCTCTATCAATTAATATGCTCTCTATCAATTAACATGCAATGTTCCTTAGAGCTTATGAGTTTATCATCGTGTGCAGGGTTAGAATATAGTGGATAGGGAACAATTATTTCTAGAGTTGTCTCATTTGTTAGATCACTTAGTGGAAACTAACAGGGTTGTGTAATGTCCTTCTCTCTGTTGGGTGTGTGGTCCTTCGTGCTTTGTATCTCCTTTTCTAATTGAATAAGTTTTAACCCCTCTTTCAATAAAGAACTTAGACAAACGTTCTTCCAACTTTACTCTCCTTGAATCACAGTCATGACTAAGTACTAATGGAACAAGTACTGAAAGGCTAATCTTCATTGGAAGTCTCCCAGTTTCTAAAATCTTGTAGAATTATAACAATATAGAAAATTGATCAGTGTTAAAGTGCAGACTGTGAAAGAATTTTGAAAGATATGTAAAACATATTTAATTGATCATAAATTCACATTTTAATGCTGCAATAGTATCTTGCAAGGCCCGAGGTCTCCACTTCTCATCTCTGAAAATATTTCTCCAAAGTAACCACTGCATCTAATTTTCTACTAAATATTTATATTTACAATTTTTGCTGTCTACAAGACAAGGTGAGACAGATTTATAGAAGCAACGCGAGGACTCCCTGTCTTAGTTGGAGTCAGTTGGACTCCAAACCATTGGTAGGTGTTCTTTTAAATTTTGAAAATGATAGTTTAATAGAGTAGTTGGAAGTATGTGCCAATTTTTTTTTAGTTTATTTGATCTACAAATTTGTCTTTATAAAATCTGAACTAGATACAATGGTTGCTAAGTGTTCTATTCATTCTTATGAGAGATGGATTCATGTGAACCATTATTCATGAGACATGGGTCAATGAGTTGACTCAAGAAACTACATAGTTGAATTCTGATAGTAATATCATAATTTGACTTGCTGTGGAAAATATCTACTACTTACAAAATAACATACTTATATTTTAATGTTGGCCCTGGGCCAGAAGTGTCCCTGGAAGATTCTTTTCCTTTGCTTGGTTGAGTTACTGTTAAAGGCAAACATTTTAAAAGGTCCTCTTCCTCTTTTGATATGACCCTTCGGTCCCATATGAAGGGTACGAAAGGATAGTTCTTTCTTTTCCCGCAATTGTACCCCTCTGCTCTATCTTTTGTTGCGTATTGGGAGTTGTCTCTTTTGAGTTTTTCGGCGTGTGTGTTTTTCTATTGCTTTATCTTAAGTTCCTTTTGTGTACAGGGTTTCAGGGCGCCTTCAAAACCTGCTGTTACCTTAATAAAAAACATACTTATATTTCAAAAATCAATCTATGCATTATTAGATATCAACATTAAAAAAAACTCATCCGAAACAAATGGTAGAATATCACATGACTCCGTAGGTACAACTGAAATCATTAACCTTGTCTCTCAAACTGACCAAAATATGCTTCAAATTCCCATCCTCCGCCCCGCCAGACGGGGAGCAATAATATGGTTGGTAGAATATCGCATGACTCCGTAGGGACAACTGAAATCATTAACCTTGTCTCTCAAACTGACCAAAATATGCTTCAAATTCCCATCCTCCGCCCCGCCAGACGGGAAGCAATAATATGGTTAGCCATGTTGAATGCATTTGTTTCTTTTCTTTCAGTTTATCTTGTCAAAATGCTATTAAGGTAAATAATAATTTACAAGTCTCAGCATTTAGTAGAAGAAATAAGAAATAATGACATAAGAAATCAGGCCATCATAATGAGAATCCCTATTATCGTAGAAGAGTGGATATAAATTCTCATCGTAGAAGAGTGGATATAAAAAGAATAGCTTTTTCTTACAAGGGTTAAAGATATTTAAAGGGTTAAATTTAAAATTAAAAAAAAAAAAATCTTGCATAGGGGTGTTGGATTTTTTTCATATCATGGTTTTAGAAATCTATTTATAATTTCTTTTCAACTCTTCAATAAATTACATGCAAATTGATAGAGTTTTCCAGAGTTACGAAGGTGATATTAAATTGAAGGGAGAAGTATGTTGTTTAGGTACAAATCTCGTTTCAAAAGTAGTTTGATACATATTTGAGCTTTTCTTTTATGCTGGAGATTTTTTTGAAAGGGTTTCTCTACATGTTTAGTGTAATGTGTACAATTATTATGATTTGTTGATTTCATATACTTTTTCAATTTTTATTTTATCTGTTAATACATAAACATTTAGTTTAATGTTTTTGTTTAATAGTTCGCTGTTTATTTTACATTTGGTATTAATCTTTCATTTTGATTAAGGGGATATCTTTCTAAAAGTTTTGTGATGTTTTTACATTGTAATGAGAGCATCTTACTTTGTGTTTATCAATCATTAAAATCTGAATATTTTTGTTGTTCTTTTAATGAAAGATTTGTTATCTGATACCTCTTCAAAATCTCCTAACCAACCCATCCTAATCACATCTCTTATAATTTCAGAAGTTTGAATCTTAGTAGATGACATTATTAAGAAATATACGTCACCCTCACCAATTATACTCAACTAATCGAATTACACTCCTTTGATAAACATTATTTTCAAATAAAAAATAATCATTCTACTGATCATGTCATTAAAAATAGACTAATAATCTCTTTTGAGAAATTTATGCAAAAATAATCCACTTCAGTATATGAACTGCAGTAGAAAATAAAACCTATAAATGGCGAGGGATAGTTGCTTGCATAGTTGGTAAATTTGGACTCGGAGAGTATTCAGCAAGTTCAAAATTTTCAACTTGGCAAAAACTCATCAAATATTCAACAAAAACTCAGCAGATTTTTTTTTGGGTATAAAATTCAATTACAAAATGTATTAAATTAATAATTGACAAGAGAAAATGCATGGTTTCATAACAAAAACATGTGGAAAATGTATTTTAACCAGCATTTTATCTACATGAACATTTTTCCCTATAGTTTTTTTATGTCTATAAAATTATAAGAGTTAAACTAGTGAAAACTCACCCAGCAAAAAAATAGAAAGTACTGACCAATCCGAAAAGTACTAGAGAGTTTGCAAACTATGGTTGCTTATTTAACGTCAAAATCCTGATAGAAAAACTATATCAAATAGAAATTAAAGTACCTGATCTATCTCCGTAACCTTGATTTATGTTCACATACCAGTAATGTAGACAGGAAAACTTGTGTCATAAAAAAACAAATTATCACATCAAATTTAAAAATAATTAATTTGAAGCAAGCATAAACATTTGTAATGATAGTGAAACACAAAATTCAGTACAGTGAACCTGTACAGAGAGGGAATTCTAAGCCTGAATTTGTTGTAACTGTCTTCTTTATGGTAGAGTCGCATTCTTTTCTTAGTTTCCCATATTTTTCACTGTGTTAAATTTTGGTACGTAACCACCTGTTGTGATTTTTGTCTAGGGAAATTTTCCTTGGTAGCAAGGTGCTGAGTGGCAGCGCAGCTGGGGCATTTTCGGTAGGATTATTTTATCTTTTACAAGTGATCTGGGAATGCTGGAAGGTTAGAAATATTAGAGTTGGTGATGGTGCCTAGTGGCCATGTTTTGTCCTTGGAATGTTCTAAGGTAAATCCTAAATAAAAGAGACATTGCTGTATTTTTTTTAGTGGTATGACCTGAACTTGTCTCTTTCTACTTCTCAAATCTGCATCGTGACTTGTTATTCTATTCCGAATTATAAATCTCAGGAATAGAGTCCTCTGCTGTAGTTGATGTTTTCTCAATAGTAACTTGCAGGAACGGAGGTATCACAACATACATCACGTCAGTCACAATATTGGCTTACAACAGCACAAAAAACCAGTGTGAACTATCATGCACTCTGTGCCTCTACTATTCTTTCAACTCCTCTCCCTCTCCTTAATTGAATCACAAGTAAGATAGTTGTCTACTGTTAGCAAACACAAAAATATTCTTCTATATTGAATTCGATGGATTCAACAGGATTCTAACAACAGAAATGAATTGAAAGTTACACGTAAAATTAATACATTTAATTGTACGTAAGAATTTTACTGCTGCAATATTACCTTGCAAAGCCCTACACCTGCCTTTTCTTTGAAAATCTTTTTCCGAAGCAGCCACGTTTCTTAGTTTTTGATACAGCGACCCTTCTATGACAGGCCCTACACAACCCTCTGTTTCCTTTTGCTGGGCTATTCTTTAATTTTTTGTTGTAGCTGCTGTTGGTAGCAGCTGTACTAGTCAATTATGTATTTCTTTTTTATTTTCAGTTTTCATTGTATTTTTTTTGAAACGACCTGAGGAAGCCATGAAAAAGCCCGTGCGTTGGTATTCGAGTTTACTAAGCAATCTATGAGGACTGATATACAACAGAATGAAGGGCTTGTAGTAGCTAGGTATGTCAGGGTTTCAGCTTCATAATGGCCCGGCATTGGTGAGGCTTTGAATGAGGCACATGAATATGCTTTAAAGGTGGAGGATAAATTGAATTGTAAAAGCAAGATGGTGATTAGAAGGGGTGATAGCAGTCAGAATTGAGGGAAATAAGTTTTCTCAGTACCCGTTATGAATGAAGAGTCGAAAGAAGGCAAGAATGTGAAGGCTGATTGCAGAAGAAAGGGAGCTTTCGAAAGATTTTGACTACATTTTTTAAGATTTTGGAAGCCCTTCAAAGCCCTTGAGATGTTCCATTTGTAATGAAGCTCATAAAGCCATATATTGTCATCAAAACCCCCGAAAGGCAATGATAGCCCTTGAAAACAACCTTTGACAGAAGAATTTGAAATACGGACAAGAAAGAACTTGATGTTGCGAAGAATCTCGATACTTGAGAATAAAGAAACCTTAGAAACTGATTGGTAGAAGAAGAGTGCCTTTTGAAAAAACTGCATGCATAAGAACGAAGTCTGCAGGTGGTCATCGGTGGTGGATCTGCCATCGATCTGCCGACAATTTAAATTTTAGTCTTACAAGATTTCTGAGTTGGAGGAGGATCACCATGTACTTGTGGATCAGTCTTGTCTTTTTGCTTTCAAAATTGGTCTTTATGTGGACAAGGTGCTACATGATATGGTGCCAATAGATGCTTGTCATTTGCTATTAAGTAGCCTTGGCAATATGACTGAAAAGTAATTCATTATGATTAAGATAATACTTAGGCGATACAACACGAAGGAAGGAGGCATCTAAAATTGTGGAAAGAGAGGAAGCAAGTGAAAAATTAGCTGTCCTTTCTAGACAAAATTAGAGTTGAGTCTTGAAGAGACAAGGCAAGAAATAAGTTAGAAGCATGTTTGAGCATCAGAAGTGGAAATGAATTGAAGAGTAGTATAATAGAGAATTGATGAAAAAGAAGTCGTATCGCAACAAGACTCAACTAGCAAGGTCGTGGGCATATTCTAGGGGATAGGTGTTGAAATAAAGTGGTTATCATCTTCATTTGAAAGAAACATTGGAAGATCGACAAGTAGTTTTTGTTGGATGGAGAGGATGGTGAATTATATTGGAAACTGTAATCCCAACAACCGATGCATCTGCACAGTCAATAATGGAATCAGACAAGGAGCAGAAGTTGCAGTGTTGAAGATTTCAATAATCATTAAATGATCCTTATCTTTATTTGCTTTCTTCAAATTCTATCTTATCTGGAATCTTTAGTGTGCTGCAAATCAGAGTTATGAGATTGTCAGTGGTTCATATATAGCCATGTGAAATAATAGAGCAGCTCTTAAATGTTTGGATAAGAATTTAATTATAAATGTAGGTTTTTGGGCAACGTAGAATGCAGTGTGAAGAAGCAAACAGTAGCTCTGTTTTGCATATAAGAGAAGCAGCTCATTTCTACTTTCTAGTAGTAGCAAGTTTGTTTTAGTTTATTAAATTATTTTCTATGTAAGAGCAGCAGCTCTATTTTCTGTAAGAGATTTTTTATTTGTAAGAGCAAGAGTTCTATTATTATGTATTGGATTGCTTATTATCTATTTGAGTAATTTGTTTATGTGATGGAAAGAGGAGATATTTTTTCTGAATCTACTTATTTGAGTTGAATGACCTATGCATCTCTTGGACTGTCATTTTTATTGTCTAATGGAAAGAGCTCAAGTTCCATATTAATCAGCTGAGTTTGTGTGTCAGTTGGTTTTTGTATTTGCAATCTCGGTATTTTCTATTTGAGTAATTTGTTTGTGTGACGGAAAGAAGAGATATTTTTTCTGAATCTACTTATTTGAGTTGAATGATCTATGCATCTCTTAAATTGTCATTTTTTTGTCTAGTTAATGGAAAGAGCTCAAGCTCCATATTAATCAGCTGAGTCTATATGTCAGCTGGTTTTTGCATTTGCAATCTCCCTCGTGTTCGTATTACCTTCATCTAGTATCAGACCCAAGTTAATAGTATCTTCTTCTGTTACAAGTCTTTTAAATCCCCAGTTTCCTGAATTTAATGGAAAGAATTATGAATATTGGTCAATTACAGTGGGGGCTTTGTTTAGCTCTCAAGATATTTGGGGTATGGTAGAAAATGGGTATGTTGAACCTGCAGATGCAACAACATATGGAGCATTGCCTCAGGCAGATAAGAATTTGCTGAAGAATAATAAAAAGAAGGATTATAAAGCTCTTTTCTACATTTTCCAAGCAGTACATGAGAGCATCTTTCCAAGAGTTGTAGCAGCAACAAAATCAAAGCAAGCATGGGACATCCTTCAAACCGTAGATTAAGGTAAGGATAAAGTGAAAATTGTAAAACTACAAATGTTAAGAAGAGATCTTGAAATTGTGTATGAAGGATTTTGAGTCTGTAGATTCATTTTTTACTCAAGTTATTGGACTAGTCAACCAGATTAGATCTCATGGTGATATTCTTGAAGATAGAAGAATAGTTGAAAAGATTCTAAGGAGCCTACCTACAAAGTTTAAATCTATTGTTGTAACTATAGAAGAAATAAAAATCTTTCTCAGTTTTTTGTAGATGAGCTCCATGCCTCTCTAATTTCTCATGAGCACAAGCTTAGTCGTTCTCCTAACTCTTCCTTGGAGCATGCTTTTAAGTCACAAGTTGCATTTTCTCATAGTAGAAGCAGCGGGAGATCTAACTTCAGAGGTAGAGGAAGAAATTCGTATAAAGGTGGAGGAACCAACACAACAAATTCAAGTGGAAGAGGCAACAATCAAATTCCAAGTCAAAATCAATCTCAAAGTCAAAGGTATGACAAATCTCAAGTTTAGTGTCACTATCGTAAAAGATATGGTCATTATGCAAATGAATGCAGAAAAAGGCAGTTTGATTTCAACAAACAAAGTGCAATTTTTTCTAGAGAAAATCAGAATCAAAGAAGTATGTTTCTAGCATGTAATGTTGCTCAAGAGAGTCCAAAATGTTAGCGCAAGGATGAATGATCAATGATTTTATTGTATTTATTCTAAAAACAAGGTGTGTATATATACAAGGAAGACATAACAATTAAGCACCTAAGATCATATGGTTACATAGTTACACCTGTGGTTTACAATTACACCGATGAATACAAATCAAACCAAATCAAATCAATGTATATGCTAACATTCCCCCTCATACAATTGATTCTAAAAACATCAAATGCACTTTGCCTTAGGGAATCCCCCTTACGGCTTACATAGAAAAACATGTTACATGATTTGAATACACATTTTGAGGAAAAACTTCTCTTGGAGATGCAAAACTTGAACCAAGCAAGGCTCCATCAAGCTATCTCTTGAACCTCAAAAAGGTGTAGCTTTGAGTTGTGTTCTTAAGCTCTCAGTTCTTAACTCTTGAAACACAGAGTCTTGAATTATTCAACAATGATCCCTAAGAGATGTGACATATCTCTATCATTATCTAGTGACCGCAAAATGGTATAATTCTCGATCATATACTTTGAAGCTTGCTTGACAACAATCCATGTTGAGTGCAATGCCAAATCCCAAACGTATCTCCAAAATGAGTCTTCACAAGACATGCATTCTTCAAATTTGTCAGCATTAGAAATCAAATCAAAACAAAAAACAAAAAATATAAAAAATGCTTCTCTTGCAAAACATCATCCCAAAGCGAGAAGCTCACTTGAGATGATGGAAGTTCCTCCATCCTCCGATGTTGCCAACCTCCAAACTGATTCTAATACAGTTTACCCCTTTGGTATTTTAGGTGATTCTTTGGAGGCTTCTTCCTCATATGAGCTAGGATTCTTGATGTACTTATTTAGGCTTTTACAATCCAATAGATGAGAGCTTCTATGCTTTATACACTCAATAAAGAACATCATTTTGTGGATCCTCATAGACAATAATAATATTGAAACAAGACAATATTCTCTAAGGTCTATCACAATTTTCTTGAACTCCATTCTTTGTATTTCACTTCTTACAATGAAATGATCTTATTTTCTCATTGAGTGATAAGATTCTCAAATATATTCCCAATCACACTTTTGAATTTAAAAAGACATCAAATAGATTCCCAAGCATACTCTTGAACATAGAACATGTCTCTTATTGAATCACATATGCCAAGCCCCAATATTATTTATGCCCTTTAACACAAACAAATTCATAAGTTTTGAGAAACCCATGAATCTAGATTTCTAAATCTCCAATATTTTGCCAAAATAGAGCCAACAACCTTTGTAAGAACAAATCCTAGAAGTAGACATTCAAATCTCTCAAACTCAAAATTTGAAATCCTAAACTTTGAATATTCTTTAAAAAACCATCCTTGATTTGTACTTTGAAGGATATTGTTTCACAAGGGAAGAAATATAGGAAAATAAGCAAGGCAAATGACCTGTTTGACAAAATACTCAAGATCTATTCTCGAGAACTGCAACGACTCCAAAGAATGTGCAACGAGCTGAAAATGTGTAGTTCTTTTTGCTCAAAAGAATGGATGAAACAATAATAATCCAGTAACCACCAACCTGGAGGAGGAGGTGAGACTCCTATAAGTGGAGGAATCTTTTGGGTAAATGTCAGCCAAAAAATTGTATGCAATGATAGCAACAATGAAACCTATGCCTTCAGTAGTGAACAAAAATCACTATGCTAGGTAACAAAATACAACAACCACATCACCAAATCTGTGCTGGACAATGATTCATTCTCCTCATGTTTTAGCAATGATTCTTTGCATCTACAGTGAAATTTAAAGGGATTGGCATGACAAATATTGGCACAACTTCAAATAGCATAGGCAACTATTGAACACCACACCACCACCTAGAGTCACACGCACATAAAGGATTTATGCTTTGATACCATTTGTTAGTGCAAGGATGAATGATCGATGATTTTAGCGTATTTATTCCAAAAACAAGGTGTGTATATATACAAGGACGAGATAGCAGTTAAGCACCTAAGATCATATGGTTACATAGTTACATCGGTGGTTTACAGTTATATTGATGAATACAAACCAAACAAATCAAATCAATGTATATGCTAACATAAAAGATGTTTAGTTTAACTAATCAAGGGGAGAAAAAGATTATTTCTGATGTTTATTTTGTTCCCAGATTAAAACATAATTTGATGAGCATTGGACAACTTGCTTAGAGGGGATATAGAGTTTGTTTCAAAAACAAAGAATGTATAATATTGGATCAACTTACAAGAAATTGGTTAATAGCAAAAGTTCAAATGACGAACAATAGAATGTTTCCCTTAAAGCTAACACCGGGTTTAAGGGTTGAATTTGCACAAGAAATCACACAATCATCTCAACATAATATCACTCAAGATTTATCACAAGTAGCTTTTCAATCAGAAATAAAAGATGAGAATTGGCTTTGGCATTTAAGATTTGGACACTTAATTTTTTTATGCACGGGCATATGAGGTTCTTGACAAATCTGTGGCTGTCAGATTTTTAGTTGCTTTGGAGCTTGGTTGGAGGATGGAGTACTCAGTTGAAGGTTTCTCGACCTCAGTGGTTGCTTGCTCGATGGATGTTTGCTCGGGCTCGGTTATTGTTTGGCTCGTTGAGTTCATCGAGTTGGGTATTGTTAGCTTGGTTGTTGTTGGCGACTCGGTCTCACCGATGGGTTTCGATGATTGATGTTGTTGCTTGGTTGTTTCACCGAGTGGGGTTTGGATGGTTCAGTGGCTTCACCGACTACTTTATTGTGGCTCGGTTCTGTTGCTCACCGAGTGGTTTGTCTTTCGGTGTTCTTGCTCACCGACTGGGTTCTTTGGTTGGATCTATTGGCCGACTTGCTGGATGACTTATGCATTTAATTTGGGTTGTGACATTTATGTGGGATCTCTCTTTGGAGATTGTGTGGACCTAAATCTAGTGGATTTAATGACCGTTGCAAGACGACTGGTGAAGAACACATTGGGTGTTGTGTTCTTGATGCCGACTTGTGTTTTTGATTTATTTATTTTGTAATGTCGACTTGTGGCAAAGTTGTATAAATAAAGAGGGTTGGGTAGTAGGAGGAGAAGGAGAGATGAAGGAGTTCTTGTGAAGATCTGCGGATCTGAGATAAGTGGAAGGAAACTAGAAGAGCTAGTAGCATGTTGGCTTAGGAGGCAAGAAGATTACTTGGTGGCTTGCGAGGACAAGTTTAGATTCTGTCTTGAAGTTCCTACCAGGTTGTTGTGTGGTGTGTCACAGATCTAGACTAGTTTGGAAGGTGGAGCTGAAGCTTGCAGTGAGTTGTATGTATGGGTAGAAAGTAAATGGATGATGCTTGCAGAAGATCTCGGTGATAGATCTTAGTGTGATTTCTTTGTATTTGGCCGTAGTCGGGAAGGCCTTACAACCCGACATGTTGCATGTAATTGAATCTGAAAATGAATGTGAATTGATATAAGTTGTTATATCTGTGTTGTTGTGTATCTGTTGTCTTGTTCTTGTTTTTGGTTGCAAGTTTGGACAGTCCTTTATTGGATCCTCCGGGCTTGACTGCATCAATTTTGGTGGTCTAAATTTGTTTCATAGGAAAAATATGCTAAAAGGTTTGCCATTGATAAAAAACTAGATAGAGTATCTGAAGGGTGTATTTTGGGAAAGCAACATAGAGAAACATTTCCCATTGACAAATCAGTTAGAGCAAAGACACCCTTAGAGATAGTTCACTCTGATTTGTGTGGACCAATGCAAAAACCTTCAATTGGTGGAAGTGTTTATTTTCTGACATTTATTGATGACCACTCCAGAAAGACATGGGTTTATTTCTTAAAACATAAGTTGGATGTTTTTTTATATCTTTTGTCAATTCAAGTCTTTAGTTGAGAAGCAAAGTGGATATTATATCAAAGTTTTAAGAACTGACAGAGGTGGTGAATATATCTCAAATGTGTTTGTCAAATTTTGCAAGGATCATGGAATATGTGCAAGCAATTTACTTCTAGGTACGCTCCACAACAAAATGGTGTAGCATAGAGAAAGAATAGAACTATTATGGACATGACTAGGACTATGTTGAAGGCTAAAAATATGTCAATGAATATTGGGCAGAGGTTGTAGCATGTGCAGTCTACATAATGAATAGATGCCCAACAAAGAGTGTCATGAATATGGTTCCAGAGGAAGCATGGGGTAGAAACAAGTCTAGTGTTTCTCATTTGAAAGTATTTGGATGTGTGGCATATGCTCATGTCCCAAATGAGTTGAGAAAGAAATTGGATAACAAGGGAGACAAATGCATATTTATAGGTTATAGCGAGGATACAAAAGCTTACAAGTTGTATAATCCTATAACTAGAAAAGTGATAATAAGCAGATATGTACATTTCATTGAAGAAGAAGCTTGGGATGGAAGCCTGGAGAAAATAGTGAATGTTTTAGAAAGTTTTCCACAAGAAGATAGAGAAGTGTTAACTCCAACAAGTTCTCCCATTATAACTCCTTCCACACCCACTCAAACTCAGTAGAGTAGTGCACAAGAAACACCATTTGCAATAAGAACTCTTGGTGTAGGACCATCAAGTCCACATCATTCAAAATCTACTCCAAGTGAAACATTTTCAAGCTTAAGGAGACCAAGAACAAGAAGTTTAAGGGACATCTATGATCAAAATGAAGGTGAGAATAATGTTGATCCAATTTCTCTTTTTGCATTATTTTCACAAGTAAATGATCCAATTCATTTTGAGGATGCAATTAATGATGAAAAATGGAAATATGCTATGGATGAGGAAATTTATGCTCTAGAAAAGAATCATACATGGGACTTAGTAAATATTCCAGAAGGAAAAGATGTAATAGGAGTAAAGTGGGTTTATAAGAATAAGATAAATGTAGGAGATATACAAAAGCATAAGGCAAGACTTGTAGTAAAAGGTTACTCGCAACAACTTAGAGTTGACTACAATGAAACATTTGCTCCAGTGGCTCGTCTAGACACAATGCGAATGTAATATTGGCAATTGCAGCTCAGAACAAGTGGTTAGTCTTTCAAATGGATGTCAAATTTGCATTTTTGAATGGTTTTCTAGAAGTATGTGTGGAGCAACTACAAGGATATGATATTTTAAGCCATGAAAATAAGGTTTGTAGACTCAAAAAGGCACTCTATGGACTCAAACAAGCTCCTAGAGCATGGTACAATAGAATTGATTCTTACATCTTATAGGATGGCTTCAATACGTGCAATAGTGATCCTACTATTAGGATAAAGTAATACTGAGAGGGGGAGGGGGTGAATCGGTATTACAACACTTTATCAATAAACTTAGCCAAGCAAGTACTGAAATAATAACAACATGCACATAAAGTAGACAACTCATAACACCATAATTTGTTCATGATGAAACCTTGGCCTAGGGAAAACCCTGGTGGGGATGATACCCACAAATGATGCACTAAGAAGTATAGTGTCCCTGTTAGGAGACCTAGCCCTGTTAGGAGCTGAATATTACATTTAATACATATCCTTGTTTAAAGGATAGAAACCTTGTCAAAGTATACAATGAGCACACTACTCTTACAAAGCAAAACTGTCTATTACAATGATTTATCAATATGAACTATACAAGCATCTGCTATGCTCAAGTAGTCCCAGTTATAACTTACATCATCTGTTGTCTAATTCTGACATCACAATGCATCTACACACATAACACACTACTTCACATCATAAGCCAATTTTACTTATATACTCGATCTCAAAAGATTCTTCTAGTCGGCTCACAAGAACATCAAAAAACATGTCCAACTCTTAACCAAATAAAAAATACATAGTCGGTGATCATACATCAACAAAAATAGGGTAGGACCTAATCCAAATCCAAAGTAGCACTTTTGGATTCCACAAAATACTCCCTTAATCATCGTGACCATTCATCTGCCCTGTATCACTGTTGTATTGTCTTCACATCACTTCAACAAGTTGTAACTTTGTCCAGTCAACTCCAAAATCCAAGCGACCTTAACTGAAGGTCTATTACACCCCATAGTACACTCCTAAAAGCTTTCATGATTTAGTTTGATGCATACTGTTCTCGAGGATCAAAACTGTGTGAGTGTACCTTGTTAACTGCATCGTGGACTTAGTCATTTTACAAAACTGAATATCCAAAACTAGATTGTACATCAAGCGACCATACCAATGAGTAGTATTGTCATAAATGACAACCTCTAAGCAATGCTGATTAGGCCACTTTCCAACAATCTCCCCCTTTGGCATTGATGGCAACACTTAGTGAAAAAATGACTAAGTGCTCAATACACATACTTATTACTCCCCCTTTGGCATCAATGGAAAAGGTATACTCAAAACTTTATCTATGTACACATAACTATACATCAAAAACTCATACCATGTGAAGTACATCTTGGAAAGAGGTTTCCAAGATCTTCGCCTCTGCTGTCCATGTCTTCACCAAGATCTAACAAACATGAATCAAACCATTCTGAGTAAAAGATGAAATCCCAGCGACCTTTAGTTTTGTAGGCTAAAGGGTATCTAAAACTGCAAATTTCAAAATTCTAGCACGTGTTTAGGTACTCTCTGTCTGAGATGCGACTGATGGGATGCGATCCTGAAATCACTAGATGCGATTGTGTTCTTTCTAAATGTGATCATGTTCACCATATGCAAGCCAGGATTTACCAGATGCAATTGTGTACACTAGATGCGATCTTGTTTTCACTGAATGCGACCTAGGATCCCTAATGCGACCTTCTGATGGAAATTTTTAAGTTTGCCACTTCGTTTGGGAAATAATGGAAATTTGTTCAATTCCAGAGTTTGTTTGACGAATTCCAGTGTTTGAGGTAGTGAAAATGTATGTGATTGTCAAAGGATTGATTCATTTGAGGTGATTATCTTTTCATTGCAGTTTTGACACATCAAGCACGTTTATTAAGAACCAAAAATACCTATTCCTATACCAATGACATAGCATGAAAATATTTTCTCGTAAACTCAGGTACAAACTCACATGCCAATTAGAATACGACCATCACCAAGCACACAATGGCTCTAGTCATGATGTCCTATTATCCGATTCCAAACGCAAGTGAGGGCACGAAATGATGAGTATCTTGGGGAGTTTACTATCCTCCTTGCACAAAGATTATCACTTTTCGAAGGTGAATCAGGTAGCCACTACCATAAAGTGTCTATTTCAGGCATTCGTTCATAACCATCTCCCATAGAAATGCACAAGGCAAAATTGAGGCGTATAGCCCTATGAGTACCTAGATGAGTGTAGTATTGCAAGCAAGATTGAAGTGGCTCCGCTCTACACAACATCCAAGCATGTCCAAGAAATGATAGTTGTAAATCCAGGGACAAAACCGATTAAGTCTTTCGAGATTTTAATCTCAAGGAAGCATTTTGATTATAGTGAGATGGAAGGGTTGGCGTTCACCTGTTCTCACTTGGGTCGTTCCCAGGAGATTTTTTCCTCAACCGGAAGGCCCTCTAAAATTCAAAGTAGTAAAGAGGATTGATGACTTAGGAGTCTAGATTTATGATTCTTCACGAGGAAGAAGAGCATACTCTCATATCCATGTCGTTTTCTCCTATCAAGAACGCAAGACACTATTCTTTCCCTTGAATTATTAAACTCAACACTTAATCCCCATTCTTGAGTTTCTAATTTTCCACTTGGGAAAAGAGCATTATCCTCTAGTTGGATTTAGAATCAAATTTAAATCTGAAATTTATGTGCCTGGAAAAGAATTTAACCAAACAATTTGAGCAATTGAGTTCATTTCCCCAAATTTCTATTCAAACTTAATTTGATGTTTGAGGTTATGATTTTCCATGAAGGAAAGAGCATACTTCTCTAATCAAATTATGAATCAAGAGAAATCAAATTTAGGTTCCTAACATTGCAAACCAAAATACAATGTTTAGTTGGATTATGCAAAGGCAACCTACAAAACCACTCATTAGTAGTTTTTATCGTTTTTGCTCCATCTCTTTGGCCAAAGAAGTCTTCAACAACGACCTGCAAGAACTGGTTAGGCTGCTTACTGATCAAATTCATCAAAAACACTCCAAGTTAGCTGATTAGTCATCAAAATCAATCAATTATGCAAATTAACTAACCAGATGCGATCCCGAGATTCCCTAAATGCGATCCTATTTCCCAGATGCGAGTAAGGAAATACTAAATGCGAGTAAAGATCCTAAATGTGAACGTTTACCCCAAATGTGATCTAGGATTCCCTAAATGTGAGCCTCCCCAGATGCGATGCAGGATTTCCTGGATGCGATCCCTGATTTCCCGGATGCGATCTAGAACACCAGATGCTGCTCCTGAAATAGAATTAAAAATGTCAGTCAATTAGCTCAAAATAATAAAAAATTTGGAGCTCTGCCCCACAGTGGGCGCCAAAAATGTGTGTGAATATTGTACTTGCAAAGCTGCAACACACCACTTCAATATGTCATTATATCAATGGTTAGAAACATCAAATTCAATTGAAAAGCATAAAGAAACCAAAGAAATTGACATATTACTTCCTATTTAGAAAGAGTATGATCTAATTATGAATTTTCTCTCAAATTATGCATTAGATCAGTGACACATTCAATCCTAAAATGGAAGAATAAAATGTAAAATGAAGCTATTTAGTATGCAATTCAAGCTAAAAACATGATTCATTTAAGCTCAATTGAAATGTTCTCTAATTAGCTATCAAAACATGAAATCAATTTGGCAGCATAAGATTGAATTAAGAAATCTAAAAATCCGGACATGCCTTGAGCTCAAAATTCATTCCTTTTATGGAGGAGAAGGAGAAATGGATGGTTGAGATCAATCCATGAGGAGAGTTGAGGATTGAAACTTAGTTGATCCATGTGAGTGAACTCCCATTGGTCCATGGATTGACTTTTCATGTGCAAGTGATGAGTTGTAATTGAGAGTATTTATTAATTGTCTTTTAATTAATTACTTTAGAGAAGGAATTTAATGGGATTGATTTGATTAAATAGGCCAAGGTAATTAATGTGATGTAGAGATAAAATCACTTTGATTTGAGGGATTATTTTGATTTTGATGAATTATGCCAATAATCAAATAGTTGGATTGAGATAATTGAGGGTATGATCACATTTAGGGAAAACATGGTCCTTGGTTAGAGTAGACCACTTTAGGGTGGTTACACCTAGAGTTAACCCCCTAGACCACCCCCTACGAACTTGAGGTCACAAGGGTATCCTTCACCCAAGTGTCGTGTACATTCCCGCTTCCAAACGGGGCAAAGTTACACGTAGTTCTCCTCACAAGATTTCTCAATGGACACCTACACACAAGCTCTCAAGGTTTCAACATATCAACATAGGCTAATTTCTCAACCCAAAATTACATCATTTTACAAGAAGCCCATATAAAAAAATATTTCGTTAAATTCATAAAATAGGTTCAACATTGAGTTTCGTATACTCAAGGGATCAATCGATATTTTATGGTTAGATAAAATCCTATACCATTGTGCTCAATTGTCATACTAGAATCCTATAACATGTCGTAATATTACATAGAGCAAGGAAGGTAAAATGACATTAAAGGAACTTGTTCACCTTACACCAATTTGATAGATTTTCCCCGTGCTTAGTTGATCAACATAGTTATACCTACTAATTTCCCAATTTAAATGGTTGTGCCAACCACATATTGTATGTTATCATTAGAGTTCCCCACAAACAATTAGATGCTACATTAGGAAATACTAATGAATATGATAATTATTATTTCACCTTATATTAAGGCCAATATGGTATAGGATCATTATAAATTTAGCTCAACTTACATTGACACCCACTTATTATGGTTCAATGATATATTGAGCATTATAATAATACATGAACTCATCTTGATTATGTTAGAATGAATTCAGAATAATTGAGAGGGGGGGGGGGGTGTGAATCAGTTATCCTCAGGTCTAGATGTGCCCATTTAAA
>MU226715.1:1059919-1133209 GCA_018584345.1 Thuja plicata | reverse complement strand
TATATATATATATATATATATATATATATATATATATATATATATGTCTCTCTCTGACAAGGGTCCTAAGGGGTCATAAGGGGTCCTAGGATAGATTAATGTGTTTCTAAGGGCCCACTATTGTTTTTCATGTCTTTTTGCAATAATACCAGACAAGTTTTCATATTTATTGTCACATTTGATTTCAAATGATTAATTTCTCTTATTTTTTTGTTTGTTTGTTCTTAAAGTAATTTTAGTGTTATTACTTTAGATTATAACAAAATAATGATAATTTGTTATTTTTTTGGTATTTGATTGTGTATGCTCATCATGATATTATGTGTAGGGCAATCAATATCAATGATGAGAAAGAACAAGAGAGGAACTATTGAACAACGAGAGGCAGCCGTATGTGTTTTCATTGTTTATCTGCAAATTTACAACACTACACTCAATGAATCATTATATCAATTGGTTAGTACAAAGAATGCATCAAATGAACTCAATTAACCAATCAAAATTGACTCATTACCTTCTAGACATGAACAATACTATCTAATTATTATTGCTCTCAGAATTAAGCATCTAGATCAGTAATTGACACTCATGAAATGAAGGATTTTACTATAACGAATCTACATTTATGCAATTTTGATCTACAATTGAATGTAATTAAGCTAATTCATCAAATTGTGCATCTACATGATTGATTAAGCTAATAATTGAGATGAATTTAGATCTAACATGATGAATTTGAGACGCAATTACTATGAAAATGATCTATTTAGAATGAAATTAACATTATCTAGTTGCAAATGAGAATGCATTATGATCTACATACAAATTGATAGCATGTAGGTATGTGAGAGATCTAGATAGAAATGACTTGATGAGAGGTTGATTTATAGATTTTCCCTTGGAGGGAAAGTGATTCAAATTTGCATTTTAATTGGATGGTTGAGATTTATCCACAATGAGTGGTTGAGATTAGGACCTTGAGTGATCCATGTGATCGAAGCTCATTGGTTAAAATTAACTTGTTTGTCCTTTTGTGCTTGAGTGGACAATAGGACATTTATTTAATTCACTTAATTATTATCTCTAGCCAAGGTATTTTTGAGTTTGATTTAATTAATTAGGCTAGGATTAATTAATGAATTAATTCACTCTTTTTTGATGATGAGCCTTTGATGCTTGATCATTTGATTTATGATTTATGATGAATTATATAAGCAAATCAGATTCACTCACATAATAAGGAATGAGGTTGGATTTGATACTTGAATTAAGCCTTAGGGAAATTCAATTGACATTTAGGCCTCTTATTAGACCAGACCAATTTTAGGTCATTACATTTGCCCCTCTTTGAATTGATGTGTGATCAACGCGTTGATTCAAAGAACATTTGATGTCGATAAGATTCTGATTGATTGAATAGTTTAATATGATTCCTGATGAAACTATTCCTGTTTGGAAATTGATTCTGAACTTGATTGAACAAAGATCGATTGAATCTCTGAAGATACCGGTTTCAAACTTGATTGAGTGAAGACCGATAATACCGAATGTTGAACTTGATTGAATGAAGATCAATAGAGACTTGCCAAAATGTTCAGCTTGATAGGAAGTGATGAAAGTGAACACATGTTTGATGATGATGATGATGACAACAAACCAATTTTATGTGAAGTGATGAAATTGATCAATGTTAGAAAAAATGCTTAAACCATAAGGTTGGTTTGAACGAATAACCAACTTGATATGAAGTGCGATGAAACTTACTATTGTTAAGAAATTGATCGGGGTAATTAACTTGATATGGGTTATGATGAATCTAATTAATTGATTAGGAAGACACTACAAGATTGATGTGATTCGATGAAACTGATATGCCCTTGGTGATATTTGAAACATTGATAAGATTGAGCAATTTGATATGAGATCTGATGAAATTACTCATTCCAAGATTGATTGGTTGATTGACTGATTGATTTTCTAATTAACTTGAGACTATCCACTTGATATGAGATTTGATGAAGTTGATGTCCCAATTGATGAAATTCCATTTCTATATGGAACCTTATTTGAATATTCGATTTGATTGATAGCGTGATTGATGAAGAAGATTTGATTTTGTTGACCGACTGATTTGATGATTGATTTGATGTGTCATCAGATTTGATAACAAATTTGTTTGATGATCAAAATGCAACGATATGTTGATATTGATGATGCCCCCTCGGGAGCGAGATCGAAATGTGATAGAAGAAAATCGAATGATGTTGGATGATGATTTGAGAAAATATTGAATTGATTTAGAAGATTGAATTGATGTTGATGATGAAGAAGGTTGATATATAATCTATTTTGATTGAGCTCCCGATAACGATGTTGCAAAAATAATGATCAACCATGATGATAGATTCAAGCATCTTAGATGTGATACTCATCCATGTTGAAGATAGATTTCCCTCTGTGAGGTGATTTTGATTAGGTTAAATGAATGCAAGAATGAAATGCATTCTCCTAGAATGAGATGCAATATTCCATGAGTGTCATTATTTTGATCTTGTTTTGTTATGATTTTCTCATCATAGTGATTTTATTTGTTAGGTGTTAGTTGCAAGCAAGTATAACCACCACTAGTATTCAGGCAACCACAATGATATGAATACAAATTTCACAGCTTAACAAACAAGAATTAATCCTTTTCATATGCAAATGTCCTCGATGATTCGTTGGTGATCATGTCCTAAGATAGATTTTCACACTATTATGAATTAACTCACAAGCAACGAACAAAGAAAATGTCATATTCCTTCTTTGGTCTTCTGCTCCCGAAATTCCTCAGAAAATATGACAATTAGCAAACAATGATAATAGACAACAATCAAATAAAATATCATGCCCCTTGTCCTTGTTTCTCTAGTACGAAGACATCATAGATTCACTCAGAAGACATGATAAGAAAAATGATAGATAGTGATGAGAAACACCATTGGTTGATTGTGTGTGATTGCTTTTGTTTTCTGATCATTGTTTGTTTGATGAGTGTTGAGAAACACTATTCATTTAATCTCGTGGGGTGTTAAAAAACACTTTTGTGTAGTGACAGAACACCTGATATTTGATAGATAACATGGTTGACTCCATGCAGGAAGATGATTGAATTGACTACTAGGAACTTGCCCCCAACTAAATACAACTATGTTAAGGATGAGGTGTGGACTGGCTCCAAGTTATGACAATAGGATAGAAAACTGACTGAAATGCACAAGGATGCAAAGGATATACAAGATATGTACAAGCGATGAGGATAAATGTAGATTTGATAATTTTTGGATTAAGATTTGTTTGGATTTTTAGAGATTTTAAGATTTTTTTATTATTTTTTATTTTTGGATTTTTAGTTCTCAAGCATGATCACATTGGTTTTCTCCCAATGTCTAGCAAGGTGTTAGGCATTACGGATGAATGAGAAAAATAATGGGTCAAAAGTGGGTAGGCAATGATGGATGATGTGAGGGAATGCGATCTTCAAGGACAATCTCCTTAAGATTACCCAAGCTAGGGAAAAAGAATATAGAAATGTAGGCTCACGAAGCAGTGCTAGATAACATATAAGACAATGACCTGCTTTCATGAAAATTATGTGGTCCAAAAGAGTGGAAATGTCAAGAGAGTTATAAGAATTGGATTTGCATTTTTATGTTCTTCCTTTTGATCAAGGCCAAGGGGTCAATTCAAAGAGGATATTGATAGGATTGTACGATCAACATAAGGGGTGATGGAAGTATAAGTGAATGTTTTGGGATTGGTGGAAGGATGTTTGTGGATAGTGAGTATTGGTTGTTGATGAGAGCAAGTGAATAAGTTGATGGAAAGGATAATGGATATCAGGATACATGATGCTCATGGATATGTTCGACCTTGTCAAGATCACAAGTGTAAGAAGGAATATATGAAGGAAATGATGGATGAGGCAGTGTGAATGGAACTAACCTCCAAGATCACAGAGCGCAAGAGGAAGGAATTACACATGATGCATGTTTGTTAGGTTTTCATCATGGTACTTGTCCAAGGTGCCACAAGAAGTGGTTTTCAACATAGGATAGGTTTATTTCTCTTTACTTTTTCTACGAAGGTGCCTTTTTACCAAGGCACTTTTTCTCTTTTTTGATTTTTTTTGTTATTTTGATTTTATGGAGGGACTTAAGCCTTGTGCCCTTTGGATAATGCTCCTTTGAAGGATATGCTAGGATGGGCCAAGTCCACTGAAAGTATGCTCCAAGATGTTGATAGGGTGGTGATAGGGAAATGCGATGGAAGATAAGGCAGATGGTGAGTAAGGATTTATGTGATGGATTGGATAAGGGGGATGAAAGGATAGTAAGTAGGAGGATAAGAAGCCTATATAGGTGTTGGATAGTGGATAGGGTATTGAAAGGTTTTCATGGGGATAGGTGAAAATGGTGGAAAGATCAACATCGACACACACCTTGAAGGGTCATGGAATGATAGATGAAAAGTAGGTGAAACAACTTGAGACTTCATGTAGGAATGGATGGAAGATGTTCTGGAGGAGATGGAGGAAAAGCCTTTGGAAGGTTGGATGCCAACTCTGTTTTTTTTTTTGTGTCCAATTCCTTTAAGAATGACTAGGGAATCCACATAGCTTTTGATTTTTCTTTGTTTTGGATGTTGTAGCATGCACTTATTCAATGAGGTATTTAGGAATCCACATTGTCTTTGATTTTCTTATTCGCTTATTGGACCTTTGTGGTCTCTTTAGTGTCTCTTTTTGCTTTGTATTCACATGTCGATTAGATAAGATATGGTGATCTAGTTCACATGTAAATGGATTATTGTACTTTTGATTTTTATGTTGTACATCCAAATTGCTTCCAAAAGACTTGGGAATTGTAGATGAATAAGGCTAATATGACTGGTTCATATGGATGGGTTGATATGGAGGGTTCAAGGATGCATGTCTTTGTGGATCTTGATATGAGATAGGGTAAGTGTATGACAAGCTAGGAGTGATAGGAATATTAGATGGAGGCATATAATGACCCAATATAGATGGAAGGTTTGAAGGTTTCAGCTTTGGGACATGGGGACCAAGAATAGATTTGGATGATGGTGAAGGCATATGCTTGTGTTTAAATGGAGGGAGATAAGGTGTAAAATAGATATCAACATATTTATAATGAGTTGCATTGCCGAGGCTCTCAATATCGTTAGGAGTCATTTTTATACCCATAGGCTCGTGAGTAGCTTTGATAGGAGCAACTTTGACAGGAACCACTGAAGCTTGAGGGGATTTATTGTCATGCAAGGGATTTGGAGGAATGATGGTTTCTTGAGGTGGATATGGAGGAGTATGACAAAGATATGATGGGATACTCTGATCTTAACAAGGATCTTTAGATAATGAAGGAAGGGTAATTTTCTTTTGATTTTCTATAGGATTATTAGAAATGGTTGAAGGAATATCTTGATCTTGCTTAGGATATGGAGGGATATGTAGCTCTTGAGGTGGAGGGATGTCTTCTTGGAAGAAATGAAAGGATATGAGAGGATCATCCTCATAATCTAGGGATATGGGACCTTCGTCAAATGTTGGATGGGACTGGATAATTTATTGATCTTGATCATTAGTAAGACTTGTTTCTTCATACTTTGGATTATCCTCTTGACATGGAGCCACTTCTAAGGATGAGGTAGGAGTTTCAATCTTCATGAGGGATTCTTGAAGGGTTGATGAAGGATCATTTGGAATAGGCATGATAGGTATTGAAGCACATGGAAGCTTAGGGTATTTGATCTTGGAAGCATGGAATAGACTTGCAACAAGTTGTAGATTATCTTGGGTTTCTTTTAGAGGTAGCCCTTGAGGGTAGACATAGTCAACATAGAAAGTATCATTATTAGGTTCATTATTTGATGGAGGGATTTTGGATAGATGTGAAGCTTTGTGAGATGGAGGAATGGTGGAAGAAGTAGAGGTGACATGTGGATCATTGCTAGACATAGGTTCATGGTTTTGATCAGGCTTGGGATTAGTATGTTGATCTTGATTAGATGAATCATTAGGGTTTTCCACTTCAATTATGCCATCATAAATAAGATCTTGGATTTTACGCTTCAACTACATGCAATTTGAAGTTTCATGTTTGTTATGTCTATGATAGGCACAATAGTTTCTCAAGAATGCAAAACCACATGAAGTGATTTGAGGCAACATAATGAGATTGTTTTCGAGAAGTTCTTCCAAAGGCGATTCATAAGATTGTCCCAAAGGATGAAATTATCTATCTAATGGAAATTTAGATTCACTTGAGTTTTCCAAAGAGATTGGAGATTCAAGATCATAATGATTTGATTTATTGTGGTTGCATGATTGATTTTCAGGACTCTCAACGATTCTTCTTCATTTTCTCAATCAAATTTTGGGCTATCATGAATTTGTAGAAAAGATTATTGATTAAAGATAGGTTGGTCATGAAGTTGATCTTGATAAAAAATGAGATTGATTTGAGATTGTTCTTGATCTGAGATAGGATTGATGTGAAGTTGTGAAGTAACATTTTTGTTTGAAGAAGATGAAGATAGGTGTGGATCATGATCAAAGAGAAAAGGGAAGATTGATCTTAATGAAGACTTGTTGGATGAGGTATCATTTTCTTCCTTTAAGTCTTTATTTTGAGATTGCAAAGATTGGATCTGCTTTGATCGGGCTGTAATAAGTTCCCCTTCTTCCTTGTTGCTACGATCATAGTGTCTAGCCCATTTGTTTTTAATCATCGTAAGATTGTCTTAATGTTCTTGAATAAAGGATTGAGATGAAGATGTAGTTGAGGTATTCTCTTGAGATCTTGAATTTGGTGTGCCAAGGAGGTCATGAGAATGGAACCAAAGAAAAATTAAAAATGCAAATTTTTCATATTTTTGGATTTTTTTCCTATCTTTTAGTAATTTGCATTTTTGGAGGCCTTATGCTCATTTTTGGGAGTTGAGACTTTCGTCAGCCTATAAAATTGGGTTACGTTTGACAAACTACTTTAGAGATAAAATTAGAATTTTTGGAGACCTTTCCAATGGTGAAAATGGTTCACAATTTTGAGCATCGAGTCAAAATTTATGGCCTTGCCAAGTTGGGGTAAAATTTTTTTGAATTTTTTCATAATTTTGGGTTTGATGAGCTGATTTGACTGATTGTGATGATATAACCAAATAGAGGACCAAAAGGGTATCTAAAAATGTTTTTTAATCTGATAGATCATTTACAAAAATGTACTCTATTTGGAAAATGATGAAACAAAATGGTTCTTCTAGAAATGATACAACAAAGACCACAAATGACGTTTTACTCCAGAAACGACAAACGATTGACCCCAGACAATGAAACAATCCAGAAATGATAAACAAGAACCAGAAACGATGATTTGCCACAAGATAGTGCAACAAGTATTGCAGGAAATAATATTTTAAACCCTGGACATGATGGAATCAGAATAGGAAAGGATGAAATAGTCCAGGAAACAACACTCTATTTGCAAAAAATGACACTTGTCTAGCATAAAATGACACTTGGAATTTAATTCCAGTATGACATTTAACAGTTAGCAATTTATGATGTCTCGGGTGTGTCTCAAGGTGTTTTTCTGTTATAATCAATGATGCAAACACGCCAAATAGCATAATAACACTTGTCTTAGTATTGAATGTGTAACAATGAGTGTTTTTTTCTTTAAGATTTCTGTAGGTATAGCCACAAATGCAAACACACATATCCCTATGAAATTGGTTGAGCATTAAAATCCTTGCCCGCACCTAGGCACCATCCAAAGAGCTAATCAGAATACAACCACTGAAGACCATGCAATGGGTCAAGAAATGTGGTATTATCCGACTCCAAACGCTCAAGGGAGGCACGATATGGCGAGTGATCTTGGGGAGGTATCCTCCTTGCACAAGGGTATTCAAGCTTTTGGAGGTGATCTAGGTAGTTATTATCATAAAGTGTCTAATATAGGCATCTGTTCATAATCACCCCTCATAGTCTCATGCAAGGCAAGATTAATGAGGCCTATAGCCCTATGAGTACTTAAATGAGTGTAGTCTCTCAAGCAATATTGAAGTCGCTCGGCTCTACAAACACTCAAGCATGTCCAAGGAAGGATCAAGAAAATGATCCAAGGACATAAATGATTAAGTCTTTCAAGATTTTCATCTCAAGGAAGCATCTTGATTATAGTGAGGTGGAAGGGTTGGATTATACCTATCCTCACTTGGGTCATTCCCGGGATCTTTTTACCTCCACCGACAGACCCTCTAAAGATTAAAATAAGAATAAAATTGGATTAGATTCAAGGATCTAGGGTTTTTATTTTCTCAATGGGAAAAGAACATACTTCCCTACCTTGTCACATTTCCCCAAACACACTAAACAAGATTCAATTTCCAGGAATTTAAACTCAAAACTTAATCTAACTTTTGGGTTTCTGATTTTCCCAATGGGAAAAGAGCATAATCCTCTGATTAGATTAAGAATCAAATTCTAATTCTAATTAAATGCCTAAAAATCTTATCAAAAGACATTGTTTAGTTGATTTCCAAGGCAACCTGCGTGACGAGCATTAGTATTTTATGTTTTGTTTTCAAATCTTCATCAATCGAGTCTTTGACAACGTCCTGCAGACAATTTTTAAGTTGTTTTAATGATCAGACCAAAAAAAAAAAAAGCCATTAGTGCATAAATCTGATCAAAAAATCCCTCATTGTTTTGTCAGTGTGACTCATAAATGATGAAACAGTGACCCGAAATGATTATTTACTGAAAATGACCAAACATTTCCCGTAAATGATTAAAGGCACCAGAGACGACCAAATATTATTGTAAATGACTAAATTCACAGGAAATGACTTAAGATTTCCAAGAGATGACTAAATGCAAATTTCTCAATGATATTACCTTTCTCAAAAATGACCAAAGATTGACGAGAAATGATGAAATGAAGACAGGAAATGACTAAAGAAAATCTAGAAACGATGGAACAATTCTAGAAACGATGAAAGTTTTTCTGAAAACTACGTTTCTTCTATCTGCCTCTTGTCCTACAAAGCAGAATGTGAGAAAATCACAAAATTAGGGCTAAGAGCCCCACATTGGGCGCCAAAATGTGATGTGTTTTTATTGCTTATCTGCAAAGATCTACAACACAACACTCAATGAATCATTATATCAATTGGTTTGTACAAAGAATACATAAAATGAACTCAATTAACCAATCAAAATTGACTCATTACCTTCTAGTCATGAGGAATACTATCTAATTATTATTACTCTTAGAATTAAGCATCTAGATCAGTAATTGACACTCATGAAATGAAGGATTTTACTATAATGAATCTACATTGATGCAATTTTGATCTATAATTGAATGCAGTTAAGCTAATTGATCAAATTGTGCATCTACATGATTGATTAAGCTAAGAATTGAGGTGAATTTAGATCTAACATGATGAATTTGAGATGCAATTTCTATGAAAATGATCTAATTAGAATGAAATTAACATTATCTAGTTGTAAATGAGAACTCATGATGATCTAGATACAAATTCATAGCATGTAGGTATGTGAGAGATCTAGATAGAAATGACTTGATGAGAGGTTGATTTTATAGATTTTCCCTTGGAGGGAAAGTGATTCAAATTTGAATTTGAATTGGATGGTTGAGATTGATCCACAATGAGTGGTTGAGATTAGGACCTTGAGTGGTCCATGTGATTGAAGCTCATTGGTTAGAATTAACTCGTTTGTCCTTTTGTGTTTGAATGGATAGTAGGACATTTATTTAATTCACTTAATTAATATCTCTAGCAAAGGTATTTTTGAGTTTGATTTAATTTATTAGGGTAGGATTAATTAATTAATTAATTCACTCTTCTTTGATGATGAGCCTTTTATGCTTGATCATTTGATTTATAATTCCCGGTGAATTATATAAGCAAATCAAATTCACTCACATAATTAGGATTGAGGTTGGATTTGATACCTGAATTAGGCCTTAGGGCAATTCAATTGACATTTAGGCCTCTTATTAGACCAGGCCAATTTTAGGTGATTACAACAACAAAGGAAAGACAAAGGGATCGTATGAGGAGATCACGTGAAGGTACACCGCCTAATACAACAATTCAAATTGATATGATGAATGCACCTAATGTACCAAATGAAAATGATCAACATACACCAATTCAAATGCATGTGACGAATGCACCTAATGAATGCGATGAACATACACCATTTGAATTTGAGAGACAATGAAAATTTTGGGGTTAAGAACATCCAAAAATAATAGTGTAAAAACCATTATGAGAAATCTATTTGACGTATACCAAGCCACTGGCTCGAAATCACGTACTAAAGATGCTAATGTTACTCGACGTGTCCTCGCATCAACCATAATGGGAAAGGAAATGGAAAAATATCGTTTATTAAGAAAAAAAGCAAGTCATTAAGGATAAATAGAACAACATTACACAATGCCTTAGAGGGGCGAGAGAAAATTGAGGATCCTAACAATAATTCTCTTTGGGCATTCTCTGGTAGACTCCCATGCAAGGACAAGGTTGTTGTCAGTGCACTAAGAAAAGTAATTGAAATTTTTTGACATGACAACACAAGGGTTTCACCCAACCAAAGAGATGTTGTTAGAAGGAGAATTGGATTGAGAAATCATGAGCCACATCTAAAACACTATTTAGATATTACTCAAACACAATTTTATGAAAGGTTTCTTCAAAGCTTTCCTCAGATTAGAATTAGTCAAAGATTTTTTGAGATGACAAAACCATTTTATGTTAAGATTAATCATGCACGTACTACATGTTGTTATAGGGTCCATGTTGAATTTTCCATGGATTATGATATTTATCATCATGTATGTTGTGCTTTGCACACTAACAATGTTTTGCAGGAATGTGGTCTACATGCACCTCCTAAGTCATCGAGATAATTTATTTAAAGTGTACTATGTAAACGAGATGATGGGTACATTTATTATAAGATGATGTGTTTGAAATTCTTTTATCCTACATGTGGTGGTTTGAAACAGTTGCATTGATCCATACATCTAGATAACACACATGAAATTGGTAAGAAACTAGTTTCTATTGGAAAATACAAGTCACTCACATATGGTGTTAAAGATGGAAAATAATTAAAGAGGTGTGAGTTAGTGAAAAATGATATATGCATAGCTGATTTTATGAAGATTTTTCAAGAGAAACTAGTTTATGAGTACATAGGTCATACACATAGAGAAAGGTGGTTAGATGAGCACTTCAATTTGTGTAAGGATACTTTTCCCCTCAGTACTATTATCTTTGGCATTGATTTTGCTGAGAATTATACACTAAAACCTCAAAATGAAGTGCAACCTATGTATTACCACTCTACACAAGTTACAATTTTTGTACACATAGCATTCATGCATGCACATGATAGTACAGAGGAGGATAAAAATGTTATAAGAGAGTATCACTTCTATATCAGTGATTATCGTACTCAATCGTCAGATTTTGCGCAAGGATGCTTTACAGTTTTCTATGAAATTTTAAGGGAAAGAGATATAAGATACAACCAACACATAATATGGTCGGACAATTGCACCTCACAATTCAAGAATGCAAGGATGTTCTACTGGTTGAATAGGATGCATGTGACAAGTGGTGTGCAACATTTTTGGAATTTCATTGAGGCGGGGCATGGAAAGGGAGGGCATGATGGTGCATGAGCATGTGTAAAAAGAGCTCTTTCCAGAGAGGAATTGAAGTACGAAGGTGGTGTAATGTTAATAGATGCAAAAACAATTGTGCAATGGTGTAACTCTACGATGGGACCAGGCAATGAAGGTAAGTCTATGGTTTCTAGATATTTTTGGTTGATACGTGAATCTAACATTGAAAACTATCTAGAATTTTTTACACTCACAAGATCAGGTGGCATGCATTCATTTAGAAGTTCAAATGAAGTGTGATTAGCTATTTATACTAGACAAATTGCATACTTTTTCTCTTCGTGTATGTATTTTGTGTGAGATGAATGTGAATCAAAAGAGTGGGTTGACCAATGGTCGTATAGACCTTTGCAACCCCTTGATACATATCAAATTCCTAGAGCACTACAATTGAACCAAATTAATGCATCAGCGGATTTTGACCATGTATTTGACCTAGTTGAACTAGGTGATTTCTCAATTTATTACTTAGGTGCAAAATTAATTTTAAACTCATTTTATTACACTTTACATTTTTTTTGGTATTAACTTATCCTTCTATAAAATGCAGGTCGTGTATATGCAATTATTGCAGACGAGAACCATGAAGAAGGAACATATTACTTTTTATGTCGTTGTATTGAGGCTAAAAAAGAAATTGACAACTACAGTCATTGATGGAGAGGGTATTGAGTATCCAATAAGATCCGTTGTTATGACAGGGACATGACTTGGAAGGTACCATTGTTGTGTCATTGTATTGTGACCTCTTAAACTCATTTTATTACACTATACATTGATTTTTCTATTAACTTATCCTTCTATAAAATGTAGGTACCCTATCAAAAATTCTAATGCCTGGTTGTTTAAGGACTTTGAGACACGTAGACATATTCTTCATTACTCTAACCTTGTTGTTGCAACAAATATTCATTTGATTAAGTATCGTGGTAAACCTCTTAACAAGAATTTGTGGAAAGTTCGCGAATTTGACCACGAGGCAATACTTGACACAATAAGGGTTAGAGCTGATCTAGAAGGTTCAATTGATTAATTTTGGGCCATCTAGAAGAATGATTCTACAAAATGGTAGAATAATTTTGGTAGAATAACATGACTACATCCTTTGAAATCATAAAGTATACCTTTTAAACTTGCAAAATGCCAATTTTTAAGAGATTCCAATGGTAAAAAGTACATAAACCATTAATTTTATATTCAAACCCTTTGCATCCTTATGGAAACATAGAAAATTTTTGCAACACTTACAAAATTGAACCCAAGAGACACTCTAAGACTCAATACTACTACAAACAAGTTCAAGATGGTCTTTTAGACCTTATTACAACCTTGAATCATCAATTTTAGACTCAAAACTCAATATTGCCTCATGGAGGCATGAAGATCATTGGGTGCTCCTACACCATACACCCATTGGATCTGTAATAACTTTATACTCAATAGGATTTCAATTTCTCTTCAATTGGGATACTCTTTCCAAAATTTCCCTTCGTTGTAAAATGAGAAGTGAGACTTCCTTGCCAAAGGTGCCAATGAACAAAAGGGACATCGCTGCTAAGGTATGTCACTGAGTGTTCCAATGTTCCAAGAGGAAAAGTGGGACCATTCATAGGGTAAACCCACCCAAACGAATGCGATTGAGGTTTCAATTCATGCCCACAATGAACAGAATGTGATATGGGCTAGTTGGCAACTTTGCACTATGTGCATCTAACACTTTTTGCACCTTGAGAAAAATTGCTTCCCTACAAAAATGATTCTAAGTCTTCAAAAATTGAGATAGATTATTGTAGGGGGGCCTAACATGACCCTATAGGTTCAAATGGATCATGCGTAGGTGCCACGGTTTGCAAGAAATAGTCCGTCCAAAACATTAACATCTAAGTCACTATCATAGTACTCCAACCCCTACACCAAACCCCCACGCTCAACAAAAAACCAATTAGAGTCCATTGTTTCTAACAACTAAAGTGCATAAACACATACTAACCCATACACATAATCCTCAATCAGAGACAAACCAGTAATAGAGCATAAACAGTGCACAAAAAGTACAAAGAACAAAACAAGAAACATGTGCACCCATTTTTACTTGGTAGTCACAATTCTTCCCTCGTCCCTTTCATTCCATCAGCTTCCAAGAGTTGCAACATGATCACCCCCTCCACCATGATGCCCTCTTCTTGGTGATCGTCATTTGTGGGGGACTGCCACTTCAAGGATTCCTACCCCTCGTTCCAGCTCTTTGATTTCCTCATCCAGTTGCCTAATTTGTAAAACCATATTCACTGCCGCCTAGCCCATTCGAGTTTCTCTGAAATGGTGGTTTCTCTTCCGCTCATCAAACCTCCACACAAAAGGCATAATTTTTTTCTTCTTCAACCATTTCATTAAAAATCGGTTCATCCATTAAATTCATTCATAACCCAGGGACAACTCTAGCAAGTAGGGGATCCAAATCACCCAGAATATCAATCGAAACTATCATGAGCATTATCGCTCTCACCACATCCACCATTTCGCCAAGCTATACTCCCCACGCCCTGATCATTGAGTAGACATCAGTGCTCATATGATTGTGATTTTTTATTTTGTTAAACATCTCACCTAGCAACATGAAAACATTGACCACCAGCCTCAGATCATGGAACCAAAATATTCCACTGAGCCTTCTCTTTGTCAATGGCTTGAAGAAAGGGTTTTTTTGTTTCATAGTCCGTAGCGTGAAGGATGTATCCATCTTCAAAAACCCTTGGCTTAGAGAAAATAAACTACATTTACAAAAAGGAATGAATTTTAAGATTTACCAAATGTCTCGTACTTCCCCCGACTTAAATTCATTGTCCTCCCAAAACTTACACTATCACCTTGGCCTTCCCACACCATTAACTTCTCTCAGACGTACAACGTCGCCACCCCGCCAATCACCATGTCATAAATGAAAGAAATTAATAAAAAATAATTCCTATTTAATCTGAGAGTTCCACATTTCAAAGGTCTTCAATTTTAACTTCTCCTAAAGTAAAAGATAGTGCCCAATTTGACAATTTGTCTGCCTCCTTATTTCCATCTCTCTTGACATGTGTTATCTTTTAGTCTTCCATTATCTAGCTAGCTCACTTATAATCCAGTCTATATAATTCTATAAATTCCATGCTTGCATCGTACATTTGATAATAGCATTAATGATCACTTGTGAGCCCCCTTCCACATGTAATTTTATAGCCCCCACGCTCCTCGCCACTTTGACTGCCAATAAAGATGCCTCTGCTTCAGCCACATTATTGGTCCCATCAACCAACCTCTTTCCTCCTAATGCTATAGAGTTTCCATTCCAATCTCGGATAATAAAACTAGCTCCAGACGGTCCCAGATTCCCCTTAGAGGCCCCATCAAAGTTAACTTTCCACCTTCCTTCAACTGGTTTAGTCCACACCACCGAATCCTCATTTAAAGTCATTGACTTGACCCAACCACACCCATTCACGGGTCTGATTTTAATCCCTGACCAAACATTTTGGAAGTGTCTGTCTCTCAATGTGTAAGGGATTTTTGGGTTAAAGAAATTAGAAGAAGAAACCCCATTAGTATCCTCTATTGCATTATTTATTCTCTGCTTAAATCTTTCTATGCTCTCTTCTTTACCATTAACAATCCTTTTGTTCCTCTCCTTCCAGATTTCCCAAATCACTATAGACGGGCTTATATTATAGATGCTTGACAAAGATAATCTCTCTATCTTTTGTGGTCATCCTTCAAATTATTTTTTAACATATTTAGTTGTGGACTCTGCCAATCAAGCTTTTCCTAAAGCATAGCCCAACATTGTGCAACAATTTTGCAATTTAGGAGTAGATGGTCCACATTCCTTTGCTGCCTCACACATAACACACGTAGTAGGCTCGTGAAATCCCTATCTTATCCTTCTTTCCCCATTCAAAATTTTGCCTTGATAGGTAAGCCATGCAAAGGAACCAACCTCCAGAAGAAATTCCTTTCACGAGAATAAATTTATTGGCCTTTTTTAATCTGTCTGATCTCTTTCTAAAAATTGATATGCTAATTTTATATAAAACTTCCCATTACTAGCCCCACACCACACCACTTTATTGCTCTTCTTTGTGTCTATCACTTTTCTGGAATCCATAATTTCTTGAAGTTTGTTTCGTTGGTGATTGGGTAAATTAACATCCTGAGTAATTTTCCATCGCCATTCATCCCCAAACGCCCCTCTTTGCATTTCTAAGTAATATTTAACATTGGAACCCCAATTAGCCACACACCAATCCTTCAAATCATCCAAATCTCTGCGTTCCGCCAGTGAAGGATAACCATTACAAGAGTCCTCCCAGAAGTTGGCATTCTTTCCATTGCCCACCTGCCATGTTAAATGATCTATAACCACCTTTCTACATGAAATAATAAAATTCCATATTGTTGAACCTTGAGGAGTGTTTCTTATTGTAAAAATTATACTATTCTCCATTGTGTCTAGATATTTTGACTTCAAAATTATAACCCACAGTTGATTTGGTTGGGAGTATACATTCTACACTAGTTTTGCACCTAAGGCCTCATTCATCAAGCTCCAATCTCTCAACCTAGCCCCCCCTTTTTGGTTTTTTTACATGCTTTGTCCCATGTAAGCAAGGGAATCTTGTCCCGATCATTTGCTCTGTTCCAATTTTTTTTGCATTCTATGTTCAATTTGCCTAATAATTTTCTTAGGGATTATCATACACATCATAGAGAAAATCAGAATAGCTGAAATAACTGTCTTTAGCATCATAATTCTCCATGTCAATGATAGCCACCTACTCTTCCAACCTTCCATCTTACTACAATAATCATCTACCATTTTTGTCCAAAGATTTTCTCTACTTGCTCCACTAAATAAGGGGATGCCTAGATACTTTCCCAGAAGTGAACCAATTCTCATTAATAAAATAGCACAAATTTCTCTTTTCTTTTGGACTGATGAATAAAATAAAATCACTTCAGATCTACCCCAATCAATGCTTTGTCTCGATGCTCTGTTATACCTGTCTAAAGTCTCCTGCATGATTCTTGCTTCCATGAGTGAAGAGACACCAAACAACTGAGTATCATCCACAAACTGTAAGTGTGACACATCTTCTACATCAACTGCAACTTTGATACCCTTCTATCTTCCTTCACACCCTTTTTTTTTTTTTTTTCTAGAAATGGGTCTACCTAAAGCTTCAACCATAATGATAAATAAGAACGGGGAAATTGGGTCTCCCTGCCTCATACCCTTTTCACCTTCAAAGAAGCCTTATGGACTCCCATTGATCATGACTGAGAACCATGGAGTTTTAATGCAATCACTAACCCAATTGACCCATTCCAGGCTAAAGCCAAAATTTCTTAGGAATGTAAGTAGAAAACCCCTGTTCACCTCATCATAAGCCCGTTTAATGTCCAACTTCACCAATATTTTGTCGCTGTATAATTTCCGCATAGTGTAAATAGCTTCATGAGTCACAATCACCCCCTCATATATTGGTCTATTTTGAGAGAAACAACTATGTTCTAGGGAAATAATGCAGTTCAATACGTCTTTCAATCTATTTGCAATCTCTTTAGAAATAATTTTGTATATTGTGTTACAAAGAGAGATGGGTCTATAATCATTGAATGATTGCAACTCCCTTTTCTTGGGAATGAGCACAATAAAGGTGTTATTAAAATCCTTGAGGACAAAATCACCTTCCATCGATTCATTTACAACCTCCCAAATATCTACAACAAAGATTTCCTAGAATTTTTGAAATAAAATTGTCGGGAAACCATCAGGACTAGGAGCTTTCTTGTCTCCTAGGCCAAAAAGAGCACTCTTAACTTATTCAATTGTTACCAGACTGATCAATTTTGCATTCTAGGCTTCACTAACAGAAGTCAGAATATTGGCTAAAACCTCATCATTGTCACCATTAGCTCGCTGCTCTATTTTGAAATCCTCTGAGAAATGACGCACCAATTCTTTGCTAATAACTTTATTATCTGATAATACATTCTCCTGTTGATCTTGAATAGTGAATATACTATTTACTATCCTTCTAGCCTTCACAGAGTAATGGGAAAATTTAGTATTTTTGTCCCCTTCCTTAAGTCATGTCTCCCTAGATTTTTGCGTCCAAAAGATTTCCTCTTACTATAATACCTTTCATACTCTATCTTCAATCTTTTTTCCTCCTCAAAGTCAACCTCCCCCCATACCTTCAACTATTAATTTTGAAGTCAAGGCATTAAGTTCCTACTCAAGCCAAAATTTCTTAGAAAATATGTCCCTATAAACCTTCCTATTCCATCTTTTAAGTTGTTCCTTCACATATTATAGCTTCTTGAATAAAATAAAAGCTTTGTTACCTGAATGCTTGGGTGCATTAGCCCACCATTCCTTAATTAAATCTCTAAAACCATCCACTCTCAGCCACATATTTTGAAACTTGAAGGGGCATCGCTCTGGGGCCAGTCCCTCTTGAATGCGTAAACTAATCGGAAAATGATAAGATCCTGTAATTGGGAGTATATCAGCGCTCGATTCCCATTATTTGCACACCCATTTACCAACATAAAAAATTCTATCCAACTTCTTTGCAATGTTCAAAAGACCTTTTCGTTTATTGGTCCATGTAAATTCTCCCATCCAAAAGAAAACCTCTAGCATTCTATTATATGATACAAAATCACTAAAATATTTTTGATTTGTGCTTGCCTAGCCTGCTCCTCCCTGCTTATCTGAAGGCCTCAAAATAGCATTGAAATCTCCACCTAGGATAAAGACTACATTTTTTTGTGCAACAACTCTGACAGGGACTTCCAAACATCTCTAAGTCCCTCCAAGGAATTTGACCCATATACATTAATAAGTTCAAAGTCATCTCTCAACTGTTTTGATTCCACATGGGTCAACTGCCAAGATCTATTTGAGTGTATAATTATGATATTAGTGACCTTTGAATTCCAAAGAATACCTATACCCCAGAAGCTCCTTGTGCCTCAACAACATAACACTCCCATCTACTAAATTGTCTCTGAAACATCGTCACCTCTTCACTACTTAGCTTCATTTCTTGTAAAAGAAAAATCTCAGGACCCGTTTGATCAAGGCGTCTCTTGATCAAATGAATCTTGTCAGGGGCATTCCAGCCTCTAACATTCCACGAAAGGATCTTCATTTTTCTCGAGAAAAGGGATAGCCTTTTCTTGATCTCAATTTTGTTTACCCTGTTGTACATCCCACCAACTCCAGCTGAGTAGTAACTGATTTCCTTCCACGCTTCTTTTTCTCACCTACTCTACTTTTTTTTTTTTTAATGTTTGAGAGATAAATCTCTTTTCAATAATGCCCACAATAGTATCTACACCTAAATCCTCCCCACCATCCCAATCTTCATCATTACATCCTTCTGTCTCATACTCCAAACTCTCCTCTCTATCCTTCACATCCTCGAAAGACTGCTCCAGATTTCTATTTAGAGAAATGAGGGTATCCTTAAAGATTAATGATTCCTTGTCTTCAAAGTATCTATTGTCACAATCATGCTATAGGTTGAGACTTGCCTTATATGAATCCCCATCATCCTCTACATTTTCCTGCTTCGAGGACTGCTCCAGGAGGGAGCTAATCTCATTCTCCTCTATTGGTTTAGATAATAGCAAATTTTATTTTTGCCCAGAGTAATCTGATGGCCTAGGTGACTTGGGAGGAGAGGTAGTATTTTCCAATACCCCCTTGTATAGGCTTTGCACTGTGTTGTGCTCTTCTAGACCATCTTGAAATAATGAATTCCCAGTCTTTTCCAGGGTAGAAACCATCTGAATCTGAGATGTCACAGTCTTGCAAACATGATGTGAAGACCCTAATTCCTCACCCATCATAGCCTCTCTCCCATTATTACAATATGCTATGCTAGATAAAGGAATTGCAACCTCCTAAATTTGGTATTCAGAGTGTTGTGGATCCATTTGGAAAACCCCCAGTCCCACCTCCATAGTGTTGTTAGTAAAAATGGCCTCATCCCTTCCTTGATCCATTGCCTTCAAAAAGTCTGGGTCTTCTAGCCAGGCTTCCCCTTCTCTTTCCAGTATTATTTTTGGTAGCGCATTCCTTTGTAACCCTTTCCCCTTTGTTGTCCTCGGGCATTCACCATTCGGGTGATCAAAGCCTTTGCACTCCAGACACGAATCCATAAGTTCTTCAACCTCGATTGTTTGTTTCCAAATTCCTTGCCATGTCTTTAGCTCAACCATTTTAGGTAATTGATGGTATGCTTTCCATAGTATGCATAATTGAGCATACATACTGAAGTTCTTTGTTTCAACAACCTCGACATGTTTAATAAACTTTCCCAATCTATCCGCAATAAGCCTGAGGGTATCTTTGTCCCAACATTTGTAAGGAAGGTTGTAAAGTCTCATCCAGATTGGAACTTCATCCACTTCTGCCATTTTTGGATCGAAGTTTGGAACCCAATATTTGATGTAGAACCCTTTACCATCCATCAAAAAAGGACCACTACCTAGAACCCATTCCTTATCCTTAGGGCAGATAACCAGGTAAAAACCATTTGGTAAAGTTTTGATTTCAAACCTTTCACCCCAATGTCTATTACACCATTCTCTAATTTTTTTAAACGCAGGCCATGGGCCACCCATTTGAGAAAAAAAAAACCCCATCTCTAAGGAGGGAGACCAATTTGTTCCATTCTTTATTATCAATATAGATAATCACAACAGTAGAATGCTCGAGATTAGGGCTTACCTTCTCTCCTTGATGTTTCATCACGTTTTCCTTTGGTCTCCAAAATTTCTTCTCCGGATCTTTAAAAGCAATGGATTTACGTAGTCGAATGTCGGCATAACCCCATCCATTCTTGAAGCGCTTATCTACTTAATATGTTTCACGTTCCCAGGTGTCCTTCCTATCCTTTGCCGGAGCCTTCCATGATTTCTCCTTTTGGGTCCAAGCATTAAATCGACCATTGTTATTTGATTGAAAACCCGAGTGAAAGCTATCTTGCCCGCTTCGATGCCTTGAGAGAAACCATCCACCATTATTAGCTTGAAAACCAGTATGGCTGTTGAAAGGCCAACCTCTGTGTGCATTCCCATTGTAGTCCAGTCCCCTGTGTCTCGTAAACCCTAGCCAACGCGATCACTCCTACTCCGTTAACATTTTTTATGTTATTTATAGTAAAACCCAACTCTTTGAATTATTGTTTATTATACCAATTTATTCTCATTTAAATTTTACAAATGTATTTTTTTATCATCCAATTTCTTTTAATACTTTAATGTAATTAAAAATTAAAAAAAGTTTAGCTATAAAATAATTATTATCCTATAAACTAAAAGTATATAAAACTACAACACTAAAATATTAAAATAAAATAAGTAAAAAAATATGTGTGTGAGGCAATTTCTCCTCTAGAATCCAACCAAATTCCAAACGCCCTTACCAAACTAGGCCTGTTTGGGGGCTGGAATTAGACTGGAATTGACATTATCTAATTCCGGATAATGCCAAATTCCAAGTTTGGGTCCATGAATAAAAATGGAATTGGAATTACGAAATTCCCATTTTGCCCCAAAATGGGCATATCAATCTTCCACCTAAATAGGTGGAATTGGAATTTCAATTCCAATTCCAAGGCAAAATGGGCATATCAATCTTCCACCTAAATAGGTGGAGTTGAAATTTCAATTCCAATTCCAATTTTTACAAAAGCAAGTTTAATATCTCGTTGTTGGATCCGTGACATGATAGATGTGTACGTGTGTATATGTGCGTATGTGTATATATACACAAATGTATGTATTTGTGTATATATACACAAATGTGTGTATGTGTGTATATATACACACGTGTATATATGTGTATACATGTGTGTATATACACACATGTATGTATGTACATGTGTGTATATACATACATACATGTGTGTATATACACACATGTATACACACACATGTATGTATGTACATGTGTGTATATACATACATACATGTGTGTATATACACACATGTATACACATATATACACGTGTGTATATATGCACACATATACACGTGTATGTATATATACACACCGTATTCAAAAAAATTAAGAAATAAACAATTAAAATTATTTATGCATCTTCAGAGTCATCTTCCGAGTGAACCAAACAGATCCAGCCCATATTCCAGAAATCATTTCTAAGATATGTATCTTCCAAAATTATAACATCTTCCAAAATTGACCCTATCCATCATTTGGTATTCCCGCACCCAAAGGGACACGTAAAAGGATTTTCCAGCCCAGAACAAACTTTGTGATTCCTTCTACCTACCTAATGTTTAATAATGACAAATTTAAGTGTTTTTTGTTTTTTGATTTCCCGCCATCAGATATCTTTACGTTTCACTAAGGAAATTCCCGCCATGGTCTGTGTTTGAGAATCCTCATCTTCACTACTGCTCAGGAAATTCCCGCCATCAGATACAAATTATCTCGTCAATCTCTTATTCTACATCTTATGTTAGTCATGGCTACGCACGATGCATTTTACACCATTCCTGATTCAATTCTTTCTTTCATACTATCAAAAATCCCAATTAAAGATGCCGTCAAATCTTCCATTCTTTCCAAGAGATGGAGATTTCTCTACACTCAGATGCCCGAACTCACTTTCTCTCCAGAGTTTGTTTTGGGGCCTGATTGCCCTTCTCTCGACCCACTCCTCATGTCAAGCGTTGAGAATATAATTTCCAACATCTTGCTTCTGCGTTCACACAGTCTGGATGCCTTTCACCTCCACAACACCTGGTTCAATCGTAACCAACCGCAGTACTTCTCTCATCAAAATGTGTGTAAATGGGTAAGGTATGCATCTTGGTGTAATGTCAAACACCTCACTCTATTTGATCACAACTTGATTTTTGCAGATGAGCTCGAAGGTTCTTTAAAAGAAACCCCACCTCCTGCCCTCTTTTCATGTACACATCTTGAAACACTCGGTCTGTGCAACTACGATCTCACCAGTTTCCCAACAAATTTCGTTGGATTCCCTCACCTCATTACTTGTTACCTCAGTAATGTTCAATTGACAGATGAATATTTAGTCTTCTTTATTTCGCTCTGCCCACTTCTGCAAAAAATTGAAATAATAGGAGATGCTGAGCTAGGTAATGTCGAAATCTTTTCATCCACTATTGAACATTTATATATACGAAGAGTAAAATCTCTGTCTGTTGACTGCCCCAAACTCAAAATTCTGAAGGGGGCCATGACTGAGGATTTGAGTGTGAATGGCGTAAGGTTTTATGAGCTTTCTTATGCAATCTTTCATCTTGAGATGCACTGTGGAGGTACCCTGAGGGAACTGAACATGGATTGCTCGCGAGGACTAGCTGGAAGCAGTCCAAGAGTTGTTTCAGCGAGTAGATTTCTCCACGTCGTGGGTACCATCCAGTCCTTGGAGACACTTGTCGTATACATTGCCGGTCCCTTCGAAAGGCAAGCGGATATGGATGTTCCTCTATTTAACCTATTTCACAGGCTTCCAAATCTTCAGGTGCTCTCTATATTTGGCTTCTTTGTGCAGGTATTTACACACTTAAGAACCTCAACTCCAATTGCTATAAGTAGTAGTTTAATGTCATGCATTTTGAATATATGAAAGAAAAAGATGAAATGCTCTTTTGTAAGCAAGTCATTAGAATTTGGATCAGCGTGAGAAAGGAACTCTTGGTTAAATTACTTATTGATAGCAATGCAATGCAGGAGTTGGCAAGAGATCGTTTACCTGTTTGCCTCACCACTCCACATCTTAACCTCAAGAAAATATGCATAGATATTCTTGAGTTCGACCACAAAGAAGTTGAAGTAATAAGTTGCTTGCTTGAGAGTACGCCCTCTCTCAAAACATTGGAAATTCAGCTACCTGATGAATATGAAGAGGGTCAATGTCTGAAATTCTTTAATGATATTATGTATCTGAGGAGAGCATCCTTATTAGCAACTATAATTATACTGGACGATAGGTGCCAAGTAGTACGAACCTTATAGATGTGTCCTCTGTAATACCCTGTTTATGGTAGTTGATTCCACGATCTTTTTACTTTTATTTCAAAAGTTGTCTATGCTGGTTAACTCGCATTATAGTATGGTGATTTATTTTGAAGAATATAGAAAGCAGGGAAAGATTAGCCCTTCTTGGAATGAAGAAAAATGATAGATGTTATTAAATTGTAGTCAATTTTAATGTTTTTTTTTTCAAATCAATAATCACCCATTCAAACCATTGCCATCACTCCCACAAAACAATTACAACATTCAGGCCTCATAAATACTAATACTAATGTGCAGTTGAACTAAAAACACTCATCAATTATCATGCACTCTGTCCCTCGGAGCTTAGATAACTATTCTTCCAACTCTACTCCCCTTAAATCACAATCACAAATAGATACCTAATAGAACAACCTGAAAATTTAACGCTGATAAATTTTCTCAAGCTCTCTGTTTTCACCTCGATCTAGTTCCCAGTCGCACCATGGAAGCTTAGCCAACCTAACATAAAGATATTCTTTTTCCTGCAATTGGGGCTCTGACTCAGACAAAGGAGAAATGCAGAGGAAATCATAGACTTCGTTTTCCTGGCTACCAACCCTTTCCTTGGTCGCCTCTATGATAGAATTCAAACGGAGAAAAAAATAGAAACAATAAACAAATATTATTAATTGAAGAACATCACCAATGCCTCCTTATAAACAAAACTTGCAAACTTTCCACTTTTTCAAGTTTCCCCCTTCCTGCACCATGGTGCACTGCATGATCGGATGAAAAGAAGATGAAAGAGGACCATAAAGAAATATTCCTATAAAATCTCAGTAGTCTCAGCTCTATTTTTAAAGAAGCCCGCTTCCATGGGACCCTAGCCTTAACCATAAGAATTAGAGTTCCACTCTTTTACCTTTCTTTTTATAAGTATAAGCAATGATAGGTAATTGAAAGCAAGGATAGGTAGTTAAGGAAAAAGGTAAAATCTTATAGCAATTTAAAACTCAAATGATAGTTTAGTTCAATATAAGCAGAAATATGCTTTAATGTAAGTAATTTTAATGCTCTGTGTTTCTTTATAAGTTTTTAAATTTTTAATTACATTTTATTAGTTTTAATGTAATTGGTACAGATTTTAAAATCTTATAGAATTATAAAAGTATAGAAAAAATTTCAATATTAAAATTCTTAATTATTTGCAGTGAATGCCTTCCAGATTTTGAAGTCTTGTAGAATTATAGGAGTATAGAAAATTTATCAGCATTAAATTTTAGGAAGTGCAGATATGAAAGAACTTTGATAGATATGCAAAACAATCTGATTAATAATTCTTGCAAGGCCCTGAAGCTCCCCCTGTTATCATTCAAAATATTTTTCAAAGGCAGTCTCTGCACCAGATTTTTACTAAGTATACTTATATTTACAATATTAAGTGTTTTCTGATTGTATGGGACAAGCTGAGGCAGAGTTATAGGAGTATCCTTGTCATATTTGTAGTCAAATGCACTCCAAACTGTAGGTGATAATATTGGTTTTCTAAATTTGAAAAATGACCGTTAATAAACTCAAACTGTTAATAATCCTTTAAAAAAAATCTTCTCCAGTGGTTACAGGCATGTGTCCAAATGTCTCTATTATCCATTTTTTCTATAAATTTGATGTAAAATATTAAACTACAAATTTCTAAATAACCATAAATTACCTTATCAAAGATCGATTTTATATCCTTGTGATATATTAGTACCATTTCTGCAGTGTTCCTATCCATTGGTATATCCCAATTTCTTGTTGTGTTTAGTAGAAGTTCATGCATATTTATTATTATAAATGATTAATGTAAAACTGCAGTATTGTGAAATGCAATTTCAGTTTCTTAGGATTTTGTCTCAGCTGAATAATAGCGGACATGGTTTGGCACAAACTTACAACAATCAGTTGATCTATATATATATATATATAATTTTAACTCTATCAGCTCTAAATTTTTCACTGCTGTTTTTTTCAATTTTATTAGAGAAAATTGTCTGCAATCTTGTGCAAATAAAATTTACAGGAATTTTCATCCATCAATATCTCCCTTTGTTTTTTGTGTTCACTAGAATTTTTTGCAATTTCAAAATAATTTAGATTGTCTACTTTTTGGATGTGCCTTTCTTGTTTAATATTAATTGGTGGGGTTTTCTATTGGGGCTTCTGCTCATCAAGAAGATTCCCCGATGACTTTGTGATCTTACCAGCCTCTTTTCTTTGAAGAGCAGGACCATAAACAGACTGGAAGCCTTGAGATGCCTTTATTGAGTGTCTGGTGTAACCATAAGGTTGTTGAATACTTCCTAGGTCCTTGCAATATGCGTGGAGCACCAGCAGCTCCTTGTGAACCAGCAACAATCTTTACCATCATTGGGTCTCTTTACCTAAGGACTCTTCACATTATCAAACTCCTTCCCATTGGTGCACCCACTTAATCACTTCTCACAGGAATGTGCAAACCCACACTCATCTTTTCTGCACTCAGAAGCATGACTTTTACAAACACTAATGCAACCATCTCATGATAGTTGAAAATAGCTCATAGGTATTTCCTTGTTGCAGGGCTCAAAACATTTAGGACAATGTGTCATCTTGAAGTCAAGCAAACACCTTATCAACACCCATAACAAACACCTAGCAAACTAGGGCCAACTTGCTGGTAACTACCAATCCAACATATCGTTAAAAACATACTAACAAAGCGTCAGCAGAACCCCTAACTCCTTTGCCAGCTTTAGATATAATTCCCACGTAAATGCCCACATGCCAGTTTACGGAAAGAGGATCACGTCTACTAACAAAGAATGTGAGAAGATATACTTTTCAAGTCCCAATCAAGATGAAGTAAGTTTTCTGTAAAGAGCTATTAGGGAATCTTCATCCACCCCACAATTTGCTAGAAAATAAACTGTTGTGTTGGAGGGCCTATGACAATTTGAATCGACAACTTCCCGTGAATTAAAGGCTTAGAGTTAAATACTAAGCCTTCTCCAAATTTCTTCTTAGCTGCCAATTTGGACATGAGCCTTTCTTATGGACCGCAATGATTGCAGGATATGCACAAAATGGATTTGTTGAAAACGCTATAGCAACTTTCGGGAAAATGCAATTGGCAGGTGTAAACCCAAATTTCATGACCTTTTCTAGAATCCTTTCCCAAAAGTGAGAGATTTGAAATAGGCTGCGTGCGCCCGTCAAGCATAAAGGATATATGGAATTTGTTTGTTAGATGTAAACTGCTGCTGTATGCATTGTAAAAACAGAGATTAATACAGAACTCTCCCTTGCTTCAAAAGTAGATATAGTCTATAATGCCCCGCCCCCTGAACTTTTTAAGAAACAAACCTAAGCATGCAACTAAGTTTATAGGATTATTATTTTTTAAATATTTACAATAAATAATGATAACAATGCAGAAGCAAACAATGAAATACATAATATATACAGAAATGCAACCCAAAAATAGATTACAAATCTGAGGGTTCCTTGATGTAGAATTACTTAAGCAAAACTAATCTACGCAGAACAATTATAAAGAACTAACATAAAAGATACATAAATTGAATCCATAATATTCATCTCATATAATAAGATCACAAATACAACTATACCCAAGATATATATAAATGAATCAACATCCACTGCACAAGTCGCAGGATATGCAATAATGAACAACAATACAATACATCGTATGAATGGATGCCAACCAAAGTATAGATAAGATATAATTACACAACTCATGAAATTGAACAAGTCTCTAGAAAAGTATGAAGGTAGAACTGCAACAAGGTTCGTCCAAGCATGAACAAGAACGTCGGATCTCAAATAGTAAAAGAATCCCTACCACCCGACCTCATGGAACTAGAGGTCCACTCCCACCGTGTTGAGGAGATAACATCAGACCCACACATAAGGGTACACAAAATGAAGAAAGACTAATGCAAAGGTACAAGGATATAAATAAGAATGATTGAGAAATATTGGAGATCATAGGTCGATACATGGGTACACCAAAACACTGAAAAAAGATATACAAAAGTTAATCAAAACACCAACAAGAACCAACTACTGAAACCAAAAGCCAAATGTCAAAAGATCAACTACCAACCACCAGAGGCAAAAGCAGGACCTACGGAGGAGACTTAGGCTACATACTATAGGAGTGTTATCACATGGTCAATTACTTGAGTTACCCTGGACTGGCCACTTTGGACCTTAGACTCTCAAGATGACTCATGCGGAACTAGAATATCCACTCATGAAGACGAGGAATCTAATCATACCTACTATCTAGTTATCATCATGTTCCCATCCTTAGCCTGTACAAGCACTTAAAGCATGAGCGAGACATCATTATCAATCTTGTATTTAATGTTAATCCCAAGTTTTATTATTAAATTATTGCTTATTAATAACTTACGATAAGTTACCCTGGATTTGACCTCTTTGGGTCCCAGACCCTTATTGCAAGCCACTCTCCTAAAATGCACCTATTTAACTTTCCCTAAGCGCATAAATCACAAGTCTCAAAAATTGGTTTCTACCCATACAGGAACTAGTGGTTCTCCAATAACCATAATAACATAAGGTACTCTCAAAAGATCACATAACAAGAATTCAGACAGACTAGGTTTGGCAAAAAGATCGAACAATGATGACATCACAATATAAGCACTGAAAACTTCACACGCTACAGTAATAATTAAATCCCCAAACCTCTGGTACACATTTCCTTAAGGTCGACTTAAACCCCCAAAGTCCACATAGGCATTGGTAAGGAAAACACAATAAAATACACACACCACCAAATCAACATACATGAAGACAATCCACTAAAACCATATAATTAAATATAAGAATATAGATAACAAAAAAATACGTTAATCTAATGTGATAAATATTCTAATATCTCTATGGACATATATAAATACACCTCTCAAAAGAATCCTCCTTATTCAATTCGTAATCATTTATTAAACAACAAAATAAATTTTAAAAAATATATATGATTAACAAAAATTAATAAAAACGATAATAACAAAAAATAATAATAACTATTAATTAAAAAATTAATACTAATAATAATATTAATTATTGCTTATTAACATTAATTAATGATAATTCTTAATTAATGTTTTTTTTTTTTTTTTTTCCAGCAAAAGTGGACTAGCCACTGAATATATTGTATTATATAAATCTGATTCAAAAAGTGCTAAAGTGGGAAAGAACCAGTAAACCCAGCATCATCGCTATATATACATGTTTAAAACATCGATATTTACAACCTTTTATCGATGGTCAAAATTCTAATTACAATAGGAAACAAAACTTGCCTTAAGGAGGGATCAGCCAGAGTCAAATAGATTTTTTTGATTTTGTAATGATAAATGAACTTCAAGATGTGCAGTTCAACAATGGTGTCATTACATGGACCAATAGAAGAATGGGGTTCTCAAATATTGCCGAGAAATTGGATAGATTTCTCTTGGGAGGAGATTGGATGGACACGAGCTAGATATGTCAGGCAGAGATCTTATCAATCACAGGTTCAAACCATTTTCCAATTTTTTTGAGGATTGTTGATGATGCTACTCCTGAAAGAGCTCCTTTTAGGTTTAAAAAGATGTGGCTACGTGAGCAGGGGTTTATGGACCTAGTAGCACAATGGTGGAACAATGCACCCAGGCGATCGGGTAATGTGGCCTTTCTTTTTTTAATAAATTACAATTCTTAAAAGAATGTCTTAAAGTGTGAACCGTGAAGTCTTTAAAAACATTTTGATGAAAAATTTAGATTGGAAACGGACTTGGCAAATTTAAATGAATTAACCATTAACAGAGGAATGGACTCTGAGATCTTTAAGCAATAAAAAGATTTGAAGAGACAATATAATGAAGTTTTGGAGAGGGAAGAGATCTACTGGCATAAAAAATCAAGGGAGTTATGGTTAAGAGAAGGTGACAGAAACACTAAGTTTTTTCACAACTCGGTTAAGGGAAGGAGATCTCTCAATAAAATTTTCTCCATTAAAGACCAACAAGGTAATGTGTTAACAAATCCAGCATTGATAAATGTAGAAGCTGTAAGTTTTTCCTCTTCAATATTCAATCAAAATGCGAAGGATGGGTTCCCTGCCTTATTTTTTCACAAAGCATGGAATATTATAGGTAAAGATCTGAATGTAGTGGTGGAAGATTCTAGACAAAAAGGAACCCTTTTTAAAGATTTTAACATACTTTCTTATCTTTGATCCCGAAGAAGGGGAATAAAGATTATTTTGATGATTTTCACCCTATAGCCCTTTGCAATACAATTTACAAAGTTATAGCAAAGGTAATTGCTAATAGGCTGAAACTGGTGTTGCCAACAATCGTCTCGAAGGAATAGAGTGGGTTTGCACCGGGAAGATCCATTTATGAAGGAATAATTGTAGTGCATGAAGTAATTCACTCTCTAAAAGTAGGCAAGGAGGCAGGGATGATGATTAAATTGGATATAAAGAAAGCTTATGATAAAGTCAATAGGGGCTTCCTCATGACAATATTGAAGAGGTTTGTCTTTGATAATTGCTAGTGTGAATGGGTGTAAATTTGTATTTCATCCCCACGACTTTCTATTTTGATCAATGGTAGCCCCCAGGGCTTTTTTGAAACTACCATAGGCATTTGTCAAGGGGATCCCTTATCTCCCTTCTTGTTTATTATCCTAGTTGAAGCTCTAGGGAGATCAATAAAATTAAGAGGCTCCTCGGGCTCTTGGAAAGACATTGTGGTAGCTAGAGGAATGGAATCAGTTACTAACTTGCAGTTTGTAGATTATACATATTTGATGGGGGAGGCCTCGACAAGAGAAGCCAAAATGATAAAGGAATGCTTGGAATCTTATAGTATGGCGTCGGGCCAATTCATAAATTGGGAAAAGTCAGAAATTGTTTTCTTTAATAGCTCCTCCCTGTGCAACAACACATATGCAGAATTATGGGCATGAAGGAAAGGGCTCTACCAAGTAAGTATTTGGGGATTCCACTGTTTGAGGGAGCATCTAAAGCAAACCTCTGGAAAGATTTAATTGATAGTTGTGTGAACAGGATGGAAAGTTGGAAAGGTAAATGGCTCACATATGTTGGCCGCATACTTATGTTGCAATCAGTTATATCTTCTATTCCAACTTTCTCCATGAGTTTCTTAAAGATTCCAATAAAAGTCTTGAGGTAAATTGAGCAGACAATGAGACAGTTTTTCTAGAATGGGGGACAGGAGGAAGCTAAAATCCCTTTAGTGGCATGGGACACTATATGCAAACCAAAGAAGAAAGGTGGTGATGGTATATGAAAATGGCACTTGATCAATAAAGCTCTGGGTGCAAAATTAGTCTGGGAAATATACTCCAAATCATCCCCGCTATGGGTGCAAAATTTGAAAAGAAAATATTTGGATTCAATGGAGAATAAGCAAATCTTCACAGTTCGGGATCCTCCAAAGGGGTCTGGTATTTGGAATTTCATACTAGATTGTCAGCTTGTGATATGCAATCATTTATCCTGGCAGATTGGTGATGGAAGGGAGGCTACATTTTGGGATGACTCATGGAATGGAAAGTTGGTGCTATCTGAAGATAACAATTTACATGACCTGATCTTGACTATGAAAAATACATGGGGTGACAAGGTCAGAGACTATATGGAGATTAGGAATGGTCCGATGGGGGATCAATGGTGTTGGAAAAGCATAGACTCTATAGGGCTTGATGAGGCTCAAATGGAACAATTGAACAACATTCTAATAAAGAGACAAGTCACCCTATGTGATGAAAAAGATGATATCATATGGTGTGCTGCCAAGAGTGGTCATTATTCTGCCAAGCTAGGTTATAATCTATTGGCCAGAGATGAGGAGATAGCGGAATGACCTTATAAGTTGGGTTGGGACAAGGATTGTCTACAGAAGGCAAGAGTTCTCGCATGGCTGGCCATTCAGAGAAAAATACTAACAACAGAACGCAGGAAGTTCTATGGCTTTGTAGGACCCATCATATGTTTGATGTGCAAGAATGTTAGTGAGGATGTGGATCACCTACTAGTGCACTATGAAATGGCTCAAAGATGTTGGGATATGGTAAGACAGAAACTAAATTTTATGGGACCCTTACCAAACTATTTATTGGAACTCTTCAAATGTTGGCCAACTCAAGTTCATAAATCTACTCTATCTAAAATATGGACTGTGTGTCCATCTCTAGTGATATGGGAATTGTGGAAAGAGAGAAACAAACAAATTTTTCAGAATGTGTCAGAATCAATAGATCATATTTTGCAAAGGATAGATGGGGCTATAGAGGAGGTGATGAGCACAACGGTAACCTATAAAAAATAAAATTCTATTTTCTCATTATGGGATAGGCCAGTGCAAATGTCATGGCTTGGCATTAAAATAAGATATAATAATGATGGGAATATCATGCTGAAGGATAAGACTTGCATAAAAAATATAGTATGGATTCCTCCAGACCCGGGGTGGGTAAAGATAAACTTCAATGGATGTTCAAAAGGTAACCCAGGCTTTTGTGGAGCAGGTGTTATAGCCCGTGATTCGAATGGAACCATTATAGCAATGGAGGTGAAGAAATTACAAGTTGGGACCAATGACATGGCTAAAGTGCAAGTTGCTTTGCTTGCCGTAAAACTTGGGAGGATGCTTTGTTTGCATCAAGTGCATATTGAAGGAGATTCTAAGGTGATTATTAAAGCGATCAAATTGAACACCTCAAATACATGGCAACTACAAAGTGTTTTGAGGGAGGTTCTTAGTGTTTTAAATCAATTTATAAATTTCAAAATCACTCACACACTAAGGGAGGGAAATAAGGAAGCATACATAATAGAAAATTGGGCTCTTACATTTGACACATCCAATGATATTGTTTGGATGATTTTCGAAATCTCAAGATTAATGATGAAGTGAGGGGAAATATATGAATGCAATATTTTGAGAAGATGATAAAAGGAAATTTCCCTCATATCAACTGACGGTTGAAAGAACGGCTGACGAAGGAAAGAATGATGTCACAAAGTTAGATGACTGTCCGAGGTGGGTGGATGGCATGAAACATTGATGTGTTATAATGACGCCCGACGACTTATGCAATCCTCATTAAATGAAATGGAATTAGGCGTGATTGTAATTGACATGCAAAAAGGCTTCGAAAGTGTATAAAGAAATATTGTCGAAGGAAACCACTTAGAGAAATAGTGGATTTGGTGCTTTGGGGTTGGAGTTGTAGAGAAAGCAAAGTTATTGGAAAGAAAAATGGAGGCCAACTTTAGCATAGACACGAAGAAACATATGAAAGCATTTAAAGGGTCTGCAAGCTGAGAGAGAATTCAAGGTCTGCTCAAGCTTAAGACAAAGGCAATGACATAGGCGGTTCTCATGGTGATTGGAGAACAGTTCCAAGAGAGGTAGATAAAGCGTCAAACAAACTTGGATTGCATCTCTATTTTTATAGCATCAGGTTTGGAATTTTGGAGTAGTGCAGATGAAGTGGGGCAGGTAATACGAGCCCTGTTTGAGGAGGATGTTTTGGGACAACTCGACTCCATTTTGGAGTGGGCAATCCCAGGGATAAGATCAGTGATAGAAGTGCTCCTAGGTGTGCTTGCACAAGCTCTACTAAGGACTCCTCTTGTCCTAGTCCTCTTAGGAACCCAATCTCATTTCAAGGACACCAATAGTCTCAAGTATCCAAGCCTAAGACTATCCTAACTCAACTCTAAGAGTTAGTCTCCTTGTGCTTAACCTTGAAGGACAACTACCAATAATTGTGTCTCAATTCTTCACTCCAACTTGAAGGATTGTAAGAACAAATCCTTCACATCAAATCCATCAATGCTACAAGGTTTTTTTCCACCATGAAAACATTCCTTTGGCATCCTTCCAACGCCATTAGAATGGGTCTTCAAACTCCAATCTGTCGAGTTCAAGACTAACTCTCCATTTGGTCCTATTAGACCTAATTGCTCAATTAGCCCCATCTAGAGGCTTTTTCTAGATTCTTTCCTAAAAATTTCAAATAACCCCCCAAAAAAACTTAGGATCCTGATACCCTTTTCCAAGTCCTAAAATATTTTCAAGGTCTTAAGCTCCTAGGTCATCCGTACAGTGGGATCCTATATTATAGGGAAAATAAAGCTAATTGGGTTCCTAAAATGCAGTCCACTGATTTCTACCTAGAAATATATCAAAATGATTGGTAAATCCCTTAGCTCTTTGATAGGGGTCTATAGGACCTTATAGCTTCTGAAACCACTCTTGGTTTGTATCTCCCAAACACTCCCTTGCGTATGCATCCAAACTTCTCTCTTTCATACACCTAACCAGACAGTCATCACTTGCCTAGGGCATGACGTTAAAGTAAGTAAAATGCCTCTCCAGACCTCCTACTTGACTATTTACACTGTACAAAGGCTCCCCTACCATATTCATCCACACCTTGAATATTTCCACTGTTGGATTCTATGGGAGAGCCATGAAACTGAAAACTACTCTATCTCCTACAACAACTACACTAATTCCTAAATAATTTACCAAACCTAACCAGTCAAATCAAAAGAACTTTGCCACTGAATGAAAAATTCTTACAAATACTTCTACAACACGGATTCAACACTAGAAAAATTTATTCAATACATATAAACACTTCTACACTTAAAACAAGTTGACTGTTGCAGAAAACCATAACACAATGCTTCTATTCACTTTCAAAATCTTGCTACATCAAACCTTCCCTCAGGAAATGAGCCTCAAGGTATCTAAAGATGCCTCCTCCATGTTTTTAGTCCACTAGAATTCATTTCCCTTCCCTACTTCAAAGGGAATCAAAATTTGTCGATGTTGCATGCAACATTTGCAAAATTGCAAATGTTGTCATGACAACATTTTAGCATCTTTTGCATTAATGATGCAAACTAACTTTTGTGACCTTTTACTTCATCAACCGATGAATTAACACCATTTAGGCCTTTTTAGGAACTTTTTACACCTTTCCTAAGTCTAGAACACTTTTAGACCACATTTCCCATTTTAGGCCTATACTAAGGACTAACTACTAGAAAGCAATAAAATTAGATAGGATTGAGTACTAACTACTAATCCTTCTAATCACACACCTGCAGGACCTTATAAGGTCAAAAGAAAAGTCACTGACTTGGCTAGAGTCAGTTACAAGCCAACATTGAACTAAGACTTTAGGGATAACCTAGGTGCTCCTGCACCAATTAGACCTCTCAGAGTGTTTTGAGGAAGAGGAGGATGGGAGGAGATATGGGCTCATTCCATTCTTGCTCTAGAGAGAAAATGTGGAAAAAACCTTGATGTTCTGCAGAGCAAAAGAAGGATGGAAGAAGGTAAAAGTTGAGTTGGAGAGGCAGGAAGACCGAGCAAAGGATATTGAAGGAATTTTTTTTCAAAAGGTGCCCCGTAGGCAACGCAACAAGCGTGGAGGAGCCAGGCCCTTAGATTTGATGGTGCAAGCAGAGAAAGTAAAGAAGTTTTCCTTTTTGATTTTTATATCTATAGAGAAACTATGGAGGAATGGTGGATTTTGAAGAAGCCATATAGAATTTTGAAGATTTTGGTTCCAAATAGAGCAAGAATGCAGATTACCTGAGCTGCTGGAAGGAGGAAGCTAACAGCGATCAGATGTTTCTTTTTGGAATACGATTATAAATGTAATAGATGTAAGATTCAAATGTATAGGTTATATTCAATTATGAAATCGAATTGGTAAGAAATGATGGGTAAATGCCCAAAAATATACTGTAGTAGGATAGTTTTTATGTTTGCAAAGTATTATGAAGTAATTTGCTTTGATATCAATACAAAAAACCTTTACTGATAAAAAAAAATCTCAGTTATTAAATTAAGACTTAATAATTAAATCAATTAATTAAATATAGGCATTTAAGTAATATTTAATTACTAAATAGCCATATATTTAATATATTAATGTTTTAACCTTATCAAAGGTGCAATTATTAACATCAATATTTACCATAATTAATCATTAAACAAACAAGCCAAAAGAATCATAAATCCAACTGAAAACCATCTAAAAAGAAAAATAATTGAAACAAGAACAAAAACACACACAGAAAGGCTCACGAATCCACGTCACCTTAATAGATTCAAATAGTATAGTTAATCAGATTCTTATCCATTCTTAGGACAAAATAAAAGTTCAGGGTTAGTATTTAGGCCTGAATATTATCTCCCATCTTTTACCATTGAGATATTGCGATAGGGCATACTCACTCTTGCCAATTCAGGGAAGATGTTGCTTGGTACCTGCAAACCTATCATCACAAAGATGAACATATGCATACATATAATATAAAAAAAAATAGTTGAGATCAGTTCATCGTGTGGATCTCGCTAGACCAAGTAACTACGACTCTGTCCCATACCATACCTAACACACCAAGAAAAAATGTAAAACGTACAAATGATCCATGTGTATACAGATATAGTGTTAGTATTGTCAGTAAATCCATAATTGAAATGATATCATAACATATAAATAACCATACATTTACCGTAAATAGAAGATATGACACAACTATCAAATGGATCATAAATATCAAATCATAATGAAAAGTAATACATGAACATCCTCAAAACCAACTGAAATAACCAATGCACACCTGAAAAGGCCTAAAAGAGTTCGACAATAGAAACTGAAAAGAAAACTATGAGGTGGGTACTACATAGTCTATTATGTGAATACTATAAATACGATGTTATGCGTCTTTGATTTATTTAACATAAATAACTTGTGTAAATTTCAACTTAATTTATAACTTTTTTCAATTGAAAAAATTGGTTGTTTTTAATTCTTTTATAGTTAGCTTGTAATGTGTTGAATATGCAATTGGCCAAAAAATTGTGATATTGCTATCAGAATTCAACTGTTTAGTTTTTTGAGTCAAAATCATTGACCCATGCTTCATGAGTAGTAGTTCACATGAACCCATCTCCCATGCTTGTAAAGAATAAATGATTGACGAGAAAGTGTCACCCCTATGACAAATTGAAATGACAATCTCTTCCTTCCCACCCCTCTGACAAGAAACATCAAACACTCTAAAGATATACCTATATGACATTTGGAGGGTCACACTAGTATGGTAAGTTCAAAGTACAAGTCTCCACACACCCGTACAACAAAGTAGAAGTCTTCTCTCCATACGACACAATCAACCCTCTCCACATTGTATGACAATTTCTCCTCCACACTTCTTTGACTTGTAATGTTCACGTCACCAACTTGACACCGGTTAGCAATATTGACTTGTACGTCACCTATATGGTATTTTCTATCTCCACTTGTACGATATTCTCTCTCTTCACTCGTAAGGAATTCTCTCCACCCATACTGCTAGATAAACTCCCTTTAGCACATGGTAATCAAAGGAATTATGAAATCGCAGATAAAACACATAATGCAATTCATACTTAATATAATATTGCAGATGCAATGACCAGAGAAAAATGAGTTGTTAATTTTGGGACCTGGATTCTCATATTATATCAGTATTCACCAATTTGAATATTGAAGCACATGTGAAATATATGAAACGATATTTCCAACGATAGACTAGGGCGAGGAATGACTTCTACTAAACTATGAATAAGATTAGGGAGGGTCTTACACCTCTAAAATTGCATACAACCAAACCACCTTCAACCTGCAACTTTCGGCAATAGAAAAAAGAGTTCAAATAGATTCCATGATGATTTACAATGCCCAATGATCTCCTTATAAAGGGCTCCAAGAAGCCTCTAGAAGGTTACAACAGGCCATAAGATGACATTATTTTATTATTTTATTTAATAATTAAATTAATCAATTAAATAAGAACCCTTATATGATATTATTTAAATTTTAGTACCACTTAATTAGTTAACACAATTAAGTCACTTTATTAAAATTTGTTGATGTTTTGTAACTTCTGTCGGATAAATCCGCTATATATATGTATAGTCAGAAAATGGAAGCACTTCCATTATAGACTGGTTTAGCCTTCTAAGTAAGTCATTTGGGGTCATGTCAAGCACCTTGAATGGGTCTTTGACTTGGATCTGGCTTTTTCCCCTGTTCTACCCCATTTTCCACTTTTTCCAGCGTGTTTCTGACACTCCAAACTGCAAAATGGGACTTTGACCCTCGACCTTGACCTAGGTCAGAATCAACCTTTTTCTAACCTATGGTCCAAATTCTAGATTTCTAGGGTTTCCAGATGTCGGGCTTTGGAAAGAGTTAATTCCCACTTCCGGGTCGGCTGTTTCGGTCTTCGGAGCAACAAATCTTAAATTATATTTAATATAGGTCCTCTTCTAGCGGTATAGGTCTAAGTTGAATTTGTTTCTCCTATGTAGGCCTCTCTAGAGGATTGTGCCCTAGATTCATATATAAGGAAGCCTTCTCGTCTCATTTTCTCTAACCATGAACTAAGACTTGAACTATAAGCAAGAGAAATCTAAGACAAAGACTTGAAGAGTAAGATTCAAAGGTGAAGAAGCAAGATTTGAAGCAATCCAAGTAGTCATTGAAGCATTCATCCATTCTCAAGCATTCAAGCACTTCTCAAGCACTCAACTCATCAAGAAGATCCATTGGTAGCCATTAAAGGATTCAAGCTCTATGGAGCCCTCTTGTTGAAGATGTCTTCATCTACATTCCTCCAAGCCTCTTCCTATTCAAAGATCCATTCAAGATTGGTTTTGAAAATATACAAGCAATTGATTTGAGACATCCTACATTTCTACATTCTACATTCTACATCTATTTGGTGCATGCTTACTTGTGGATCCACGCATTCGAATCCGCCACAAGGACTTCTACAAGAAAGTTGAATTTGTTCATTTACTTTGTTTTATTTATGCAATTTCAATTATACATTGAGGTTAATTCCAAAACCGGGGTTTGACCAAGGCAAACCCCCCCAACAAACAAATCCATTTTTATTGCAGGTACAGGTTCGGAACAGCGGACCAGAGTGCAAATTTGGATACCCTTTTCAGCAAACTATCGGGATCTGGAAATAGATTTTTAGTCATAGAATTTTGAGGCCGATTCTACCCTAGGTCAGAATCAAAAATTCTAGATCAATGGTGACATTGACTTGAGGGTCAAAATTGGAACTATATCAGAACGGAAAAATATTTATGGGTTTTGTTCATTTTTTCATTTCTGTTCCAGATCCGGTCTCAAATTTTCTAGAAACTGAGTGCAGACCCCCGAAAACAACATTCTTCAGATCAGAAATATTTCAAGGTTAGTAATTTTCCCTTATCCCTTTCAATTAAATTTCTTAATCTATCTAAACCTACATTTCATTCTATAAAGGGAATTTAAGATATTCCTCTTTGCTCTTATTTCCAAATGATTGATTCATTTATGCATTGATCCTTCCTTTGGGGTTAATCAATTTGGATCCTTCATTTGTGCATCTAAGGATAAAAGGGGGAGCATCTTATTTAATCCACCGCATTCTTAAATGTAATATTTTATATGTTACAATTTGGTAAACCCGCGATAGACAACTCTTTCTTTTTGGTGTTAGATTTACATCTTTTATGTTAGATCTTGCATGCATATTAGATTAGCTTTATTTTATGTTCTTGCATTTACATTTTAAAAATTAAAAATCAAAATCTCGTGTTTCCTAAATTAGTTCATTTGCATTACATTGGTGTATGAGCTTTACCACTTCTAGTCCTACTTATAGTATCCCAGTTAGAAGAATTCATAGACTTATGGGTTCCTTTGATCCCAAGTCTTCCTCTCCTTTCCTTAGGATCCCAGATGACAATTTGTTCACTCATGATTCCAATCCTTCTATGGAGAATAACTCTTCTCACTCATCACATGATTAGGATGATGCTTTAAGATTTCCTCCTGAACAAGTGCAAAAACTTTCAACCGAACTTGATAAAATGGGAAATTGGCTTATTCAAGAAAAATATATTGAAGATTCCATCCAAGCTATAGAGGCTCTTAAGAAAGTCCTTCATGATAGTGATCAAGGTATTAATCTCTTGTGTGGTATCACTCATATTGTGCATTTGAATGTTAAACCTTTAGCTCAAGAGGCTCAAGATCTAGGATTCGCTCCTCCTGTCACTAGTGAGGGACCTTCTTCTGTTCCTTTACCTAGTATTCCTACTTACACTCCTCCTTTGATGACTACATCTCTCCCAATTTCATCTATTCCTGTGAGTGTTCCACAGGTATCTCTACCTACCTCACAACCTTCATATCGTAGTGTTCCTTTTACTTATTCCAATCCCCTTCCAACTGTGGTTCCAAGTGTTCCACCGGTTGTGTCTTCCATTCCTGCCACTTCCTATACTTTTCCTAGTGTTCCTAATATTTCTATGCAACCTATTTCTTCTAATGATTCCATAATTATTAGTTTGGCTCAAATTGTATCATCTTTACAACAACAACTTGCATCCTTAACCCAATCCAAGTTTAGCATTCCTACATGTGACATGGGTATTCCTTTGTCCTTAGACATTATTCGTGCTACTGTCCCTCAACAAGCCGATATGCCTCATTTTGAGAATTACAATGGTAAAGGCGATCATGTTACTCATGTTAAAATTTTTCAAATCCTTTGTAGTGATTATGCTCATGATCATAGGATTTTAGCTAAGTTGTTTGCTAGGACATTTTGTGATAAGGCCTTCAATGGTATTGTTCTTTACCTCCTTATTCTATTGATTCTTTTCCTAAACTTGCTAATACCTTCATCCAAAAATTTCAAAATAACATTGGTTCACAAGTTTCCTTAACTGATTTAATGTATTGTAAACAAAATATTAAGGAAAAATTGACTGATTTTATTTTATTAGATTTAAGCATTTGTATGCTCAAATTTCTTATCTTGTCCTGATATTGATATTCAACATATGTTTATTTTAAATCTACAAAAGGATATTAGAGATAAGATTCTGCTTACTAATTTACCTCTTTTCAACAACTTTGTGTAGCACTTCATCATTATCAATTACAAGTGAGTCAATTTGAGAGAAACACTCCAATGGCTCCTGTTCTAGTTGATAAGAGCGATGTTGCTCCTAATCCTAATAAGTTTAAGAAACCTAGAAACTATGTCAAGATCAATAAACAGACAAATGTAGTTGCTGATCAAGTTGTTGTTGCATCCAACAATGCCACTTCTGCATCCACTTCTTTCTGTATGAATTGTACATTTACTCCTCTCTCTAAATGTTTACATTATATTATAAGAAGGTTTTTAAGTGCTAATATGATTACCTTGCCTCCTATTCGACCTCTTCTCCCTACCACGATAGCATCTTTTTATTCTAGAGTTTTTTTCCAATGCCATCGCCAAAATGGCCATGATACTGAAAAATGTTATTCTCTAAAGCATAAAGTTCAAGACTTAATCGATTCTAATGCTTTATCTGTTGATAATTTTGATGGTAATGGGAAAAAATATGTCTATCCTCCTAATCAAAAACTTCAAATCTATACGAATCCTTCACCTACACATGATACTAATACCATCGCTCAACCATCTTCTGTTAATATTATTTACAATTCAAAGATGGATGATCTTAATCACATTGTTAATCATGTGGAGTGCGTTGTTTCATCTCAACCTACTGTTCAAGATCCTTCGCCTCCACTTCAACTTCAATTTCCACCTAAACCTCAGAAACAAACTATGGATAGACGACCTAGGGAACTTTCAATTACTTTTGATGATTCTGAGACTATTAAGGTTGCCGATGGTCCCCTTTATATTTATGCTAGGATTGCAAAGATAGCTACACGTGGTTGTCTTGTTGATCCCACATCTTTAATAAATGTCATTACTAAGGAAAACCTTTTTATGAAAAACCTACAATGTGATTGTTATGATCCATCTGATGCATGGATCCAAACTTGTAATGGTTTTCTCTATCATGCACTTGGTTCTATTAACTTGCCTATTGAAATTTGTCGCAAAGTTGTAGATACTACCTTTATTTTTGTTCCTACTTATGATCAATTTCAAGTCAAATTTGGTTTGCCTTGGATAACTGCTATGCATGCTATTGCTTCTCCTATTCATAAATATGTTAAGTTCATTCATAATGGAGAAGAGAAAACAATTAATCATAGTTTGTATCAACCTTCTAGGCCTAGAGATTGTGCTACTCTTGATTTCTTTTGGCCTTCATTACCTAATTCAAGTCCTCCTCACCCTGATAACCTTTTTTGCTCATATCAAGCCAATAAACATCGCAAGATTGTTGAGTTAAGCATGCTTCCGATAGATCTTAACCATGGTATTTTGCCTACTCCTTCCATACCTCTTTTATCCATTATTGCTAGCTCTATTACTCAACCTTCCAGTGTCACTTCTCAGCCTAATGTGAATCCTACCAACCCTCCTATAGAACCTGTGAAGGAACCAATTGTTATTCCTCCTGGTTCTCAACATGTGTCAAACAAAGAAAAATGTAACAAATCTGCTAATGAACATCGTAAGAAGCGTAGAGCTAATGCTAGGGCCAGTGCTTATATTCTTCAAAATTCTTTACCTTCTTTTGACCAATCTATGCCAGATGTGTTGGAAGAAGTTAATGTTCATAATGATGTTAAGATGAATGAGTATGATGATCCTATTCGCATCTTAGATCCTATTTTAATTAATCTTGATGAGGAAGATACTCTTGATGATCCTATTGATATTAGTGATGAATATGAGACCATTGATCTTGATACTGATTTACCTCATATGCTTTCAACTCAATTGATGATTACACCTAGTATCAAGCAACGCGATTCTCAAGAGGATCCTTGTTTGGAACTGGCTATTATTCCTACTATATTGGATATAGTCCCTCTTGTGAGTTGCCTACCTTCCCTAAAAGATATAAACTGAGATGGGAGAGTAGGAGATGCACCTAATTAGATTGTCTTTTATGGTAGCCCTTTTTGTGTTTGCCTGTTGTATTGTGCTTCTTCTGTAATGTGTTTTCTAAATGTTTGTTAGACCCTTTTATAGGACCCTTGTTACTTTGTTGGTGCAAGGTGATAAAGGAATCAAACATGTTGTGAAATTCCTCTATATGTATCTTTACTCTTCTATGTGTTGTTTTCATGTTATGTTGTACTTGTGCTACTGTTCGTAAATGTTTTCCTTGTGTAGTCCGCTTGGATCTGTGACATGGTAGCACTGATTCTTTTTGGTCTCCATGTTGTGGTCCGAAAAGACTCTTCTTCGTAACTCTTGAGTTTTCTTTCCTCCATTGTGATTGTAGTTCTACTTTCTTTGGGGAATGATGTAAATTCATTTGCAATAATATCATATACATATATACATGTTATCTTATGATCATACTGACCCCATAGTAGGTAGATTCCTTTTGTGTTCTCTATATGTTTATGTGGTATTTCCCTTGATTTATCTTCGTTTGGGGGCATCTCGTAGTGGAAACGTAACCAATAGAGTTGTTTATATTTCCGTTCAATCCATTGCTCCTGTTAAAGTGTTAGCAATGACGTTAACGTGGGGCCATACACTCTACTGAATTTTTGCACATACACACGTTCAAAATATTTTTAAAAACTTTAAAATTTTTCCCTTTATGGATTAAAGACTAATCCTTAAAGCACAAATTTTTACTTTATATGATCTCTTGATCCCTCAAGTTTTAATTTGTACGAATCTCTTGATCCCTCCAGTTTCAATTTACAATGTTTTGATCCCTTAAGGTCGGAAGGTGTCCGTAAGACCGGATCTTCCTGATGGGTTGACTAGTGAGTAGCCACATTCACTAGGTGGTCCAAATCCATCTTTCCAGTTGCACTATTTCCTTGTGTGGTTCACAATGGGACATAAGTTCTCATTGGGTGAGGTAATCACACCCTCTCTCTTTTTCTACTTAACTGGTGATGTCTCTCTTATCATGATCTTAGGGTTGATAAAGGCTTAAGTCCCTGGGGGCTTGAGGATTCCTTTGTCCCTTTTGATTTCAATAAGATTATCTATTCTTTATGATCTCCTTTACCAAGAGTTTTTGTTGAGTCCATACTCTTGCTAAAGTGGGAGCTAAATGTATAGTCAGAAAATGGAAGCACTTCCATTGTAGACTGGTTTAGCCTTCTGAGTAAGTGGTTTTGGGTCATGTCAAGCACCTTGAATGGGTCTATGACTTGGATGTGGCTTTTTCTCCTTGTTCTGCCCCATTTTCCACTTTTTCTAGCCTATTTCTGACACTCCAAACTGCAAACTGGGACTTTGACCTCAGGGTCAAAGTTGACCTTTTTGGGTCAAGGTCAACCTCGACCTTGACCTAGGTCATAATTAACCTTTTTCTGACCTATGGTACAAATTCCAAATTTCCAGGGTTTCTGGATGTCAGGCTTTGGAAAGAGTTAATTTCCGCTTTCGGGTCAGCTATTTTGGTCTTCGGAGCAACAAATCTTAAATTATATTTAATATAGGTCCTCTTCTAGGGGTATAGTTCTAATTGGAATTTAATTCTCCTATGTAGGCCTCTCTAGAGGATTGTACCCTAGATTCATATATAAGGAAGCCTTCTCCTCTCATTTTCTCTAACCATGAACTAAGCCTTGAACTATAAGCAAGAGAAATCTAAGACAAAGAGTTGAAGAGTGAGATCCAAAGGTGAAGAAGAAAGATTTGAAGCAAGCCAAGTAGCCATTGAAGCATTCATCCATTCTCAAGCATTTAATCACTTCTCAAGCACTCAATTCATCAAGAAGATCCATTGGTAGCCATTAAAGGATTCAAGCTCTATAGAGCCCTCTTGTTGAATATTTCTTCATCCACATTCCTCCAAGCCTCTTCCTATTCAAAGATCCATTCAAGATTGGTGTTGAAGATCTACAAGAAATTGATTGGAAATATCCTACATTTGTACATTCTACATTCTACATCTATTTGATGCATGCTTACTTGTGGATCCACAGATTCGAATCCAGCACATGGACTTCTACAAGAAAGCTGAATTTGTTCATTTACTTTGTTTTATTTATGCAATTTCAATTATACTCTGAGGTTAATTCCAAAACTGGGGTTTGACCAAGGCAAACCCCTCCCCCCCCAACAAATAAATCCATTTTTATTGTAGGTACATGTTTAGAATAGCAGATCAGAGTGCAGATTCGGATACCCTTTTCGGAAAACTATCGAGATCCAGAAATAGATTTTCAGTCAGAGACTTTTGAGGTTGATTATTCCCTAGGTCAGAATAAAAAATTCTGGGTCAATGGTGACATTGACTTGAGGTTCAAAATTGGAACTGTGTCAGAACAAAAAAATATTTCTGGGTTTTGTTCATTTCTGTGTTTCTATTCCAGATCCAGTCTCAGATTTTCCAGAAACAGAGTGCAGACCCCTGAAAACAGCATTCTTCAGATCTGCAATATTTGAAGGTTAGTAATTTTCCCTTATCCCTTTCAATTAAAGTTCTTAATCTATCTAAACCTACATTCCATTCTATAAAGGGAATTTAAGATCTTCCTCTTTTCTCTTATTTCCAAATGATTTATTCATTTATGCATTGATCGTTCCTTTGGGGTTAACCAATTTGGATCCTTCATTTGTGCATCTAAGGATAAAAGGGGGAGCATTTTATTTACCCCACCACATTCTTAAAGTAATATTTTATATATTACAAAATATATATAATGTGAGATATAATATATATAGAGATATATATTTAAAATATATATATATATAATATATATTTAATATAATAATGAGTCAAATATATTATGTGTATATATATACGTATACATATATATTAATGTAGCTACATAATCAATTATCATTATATTAATCACATAATAAAGAATAGACATGTCCCATGAAGGGAGATGTCTCTCGTTGCCTCATTCTCAATATAAATGAAAGAGAGATTGCTGCATTGGAAACATACAAAATATAGAGTACTATTACATTTGCAGCTATCCTAAAACTTAACATGGTATTAGAGCTAGACTGCAAAAGTAAGAGAGTAGTTTGTTTATGGTGAATGTGTGATTGTCTTAGAAAATATAGTCTTAGTACGAGGACCATATCTCACAAATAAACCATTGGATTTTTATGAATTTTATATATCTTGATGATAAACAAATTTTTAAGAATCCCACAAGAGCGATTGGAGAGAAAGTGTTGCGTTCAAAAGTTATGACCAATTGTGTATGGGTCTATGTGAAATCGAGTGAGTGAAGTTGTGTTGCAAACTTTTATCCACACCAAGTGCAAAGAATGCGATCAAGCATCAACAAAGAAGCATGTATTCAAAGAAGGGTGTCTCTTTCTAGAAAGCAAGCATTAATTATAGAGTGTCACCTCTACTGGAGAAATCATGTCATTTCACAAGAAGACTTGATAATTGTTCAACGATCTAAGAGTGGGAATTTAACATTGTGGGGGGGGGAATAATAACCAATGTTACATTCTCATTTGAACCATCCTTAGTGGTGAGATGATTCAAAGGGGAGATGTCTCTCAAATAATCTGAGAAGATGTTTTCTAATTTGATGTATATGGACCTTCATTGAAGCAACTTGTATCAAGTATGTTGATGCACATATAAGTATATATTATCCTTGAGTATTATATTTATCTACTCCTTTTAGTCTCTCTCTTATCTATATTTATATACATACTATAAGAGCTATTTGCCTTGATCTTTTCTTGGGATGTTATTGCAAGAAAAGAAAGATTGATATCAAATTCAGATGGAGTTTGACACTTTCGAGATAACTTTGGACAAGGAGCTCAGAAGATTGATATCAGATTCAGAGGGAGTCTGACATTTTATCTTAAGTAATCTTAGATGAAAGGATCAACATATTGATATCTTCTCAATGATTTCTTCTTTGTGAGAGAAGTTCGAGGTGAAATCCCTTGTTTCCAGCCTCTGCGCTAAGGCATGGTGGATGTCATGTGTGTGACTCCATATTTTTAATGGGCCTGCCCCCTATGTACATCATGAGGAAGTGACAACTTCCAAATGATTATCAATTGTATTTGTAAAATTTATTGGAAGGTGACGATATTACAATAACTTGATCTTCTATTGTGATAGACATCTTATGATAGTTGAAACAGATCATGATAATATCTTTCATGATGGATTAAGTTCCTTAAACATACCATGGCCTTCTATTGTGATAGATATCTTATGATGGCTGAAACAGATCATGATAGATGATATCTGGCATGGTGGATTAAGTTCCTTAAACAGACCATGGCCTTCTATTCTAATAGACATCTTATGACGTCTGAAATAGATCATGATCGATGATATGAATGTTTGTATGGTAAGGGTGCATGTGCACATTACCTATAGGACATTTTTGAGTTATGGTGAATATCATGAGACTTGATATTCTTGGTCAGACCATATCTCTGATATCATATTGAGGTGATATCTAAAATACTTTCTGAGTTATGGTGAATATCACAAGACTTGATATTCTTGGTCAGACCATATCTCTGATATCATATTGAGGTGATATCTAAAATATTTTTTGAGTTATGATGAATATCATGAGACTTGATATTCTTGGTCAGACCATATCACTGATATCATATTGAGGTGATATTTAAAATACTTTATGAGTTATGGTGAATATCATGAGACTTGATATTCTTGGTCAGAACATATCTCTGATATCATATTGAGGTGATATCTAAAATATTTTTTGAGTTATGGTGAATATGGTGAGACTTGATATTCTTGGTCAGACCATATCTCTTGATATCACAATGAGGTGATATATTCTCTCTTAAAATTAATGGATCTTTTATGAATTATATTTTGATGGATTTTATCTTCTCTAGCTAAGAGGGAGGAGTGTTGATGTTTTGCACTTTCTGTCGGATAAATCCTATGAGATTATTGAATATGAATATATATATATATATCTAAAATACTATTAGGAGAAATTAATATAATAATGATTCAAAGATATTATATATATGTATATATATACATATACATATATATTAATGTAGTTACATAATAAATTATCATTATATTAATCACATAATAATAAATAGACATGTCACATGAAGGGACATGTCTCTCCTTGGCTCATTCTCAATATAATGAAAGAGAGATTGTTGCATTTTAAACATACAAAATATAGAGCACTATTACATTTGCAGCTATCCTAAAACTTAACAAAATTGGAGACATTACATAGTTGCACAATATTTTGAGTCATATTTAGCATGTTTATTTGGCAAGGACACCTAAATTTACATTTTTCTTCGTTCAAATCAATTCATAGATATTTTGATGATTATTTTAATTTTATAATGCATGCTTTAGCTGTGAAAAAATAAGAAAACATGCATGTTGTTTCAACTTGTGTAGGGAGCTAGTCAAAGATCCTATACATGTTTGCCTCACCTTTTCACATGCTAACCTCAAGATAATACACCTACGTTGTTGAGTTTGGATAAAAAGAAGTTGTAGCAATAATTTGTTTGCTTCAGAGTATGCCTTCGCTTGGAGCATTGGTTGTGCAGGAGTACCTAGTACATTTAGGCATACACTTATGTCTCCATGAGGCCATTTTGGTAAAATCAATTATTTTTCATGTTTTGGTCATGGAATTAGTTCTTTTAGACAATTTTGTTTTTGGTTGGGTCAATCTAGAGTCTTAGGAAGTCGTTTGACAAAAGTTCCTCACAAGTTGTAAAAGTCACTAATATATTTGGGTCCAATTTCTGACGGTCATTAGTCAGAATTCTGACCTCCATTAGTCAGAATTCTGACCAAAAGAATTGTCACAATTTTTTAGTCATAAAATTCAACGTATCCATGGTCATCACAATTATGACATCCATTCTGACAGCATCATCGTCAGACTTCAAAGGTCTACTTTTGGAGAATTTAGATAGCATTTACGACCCCACCCTCATCAATTTCTATGTGCATTGGTGTCATAATTACAATGGTCATCAGACAAACCAATTTGGCCCATTCCGGTGACCATGTTGTCATATGTACAACATCATCATCAGTTTATGTTTGCAATTTTTTTAGAATGATGACATCAATCAGACAAACCATTTCAAAAATCGTGTTGTCAGATGTACAAAAACTTCATCAGTTTATATTTGCATAGGTGTCGTAATTCTGATAGGCATCAAAGGAACTATTTTCATGACCGTGCTATCGGAAGTTCAGAAATGTCATCGGTTTATGTTTGCATGGGTATCATAATTCTGACAGGAATTAGATGAACTATTCTGATGATAGTGTTGTCAGATGTAAAACAATGTCATCGGTTTATGTTTGCATGTGTGTCGTAATTCTAACGACAAATTGGACTAAATATATCAAGGCTCAAGAGACCAAAACAATTGGTCCCTGTCTTTGGTCAACGTGATTACCAAAACATTTTAACCTTGATTAGCTCATCAAATCCGGGGGTCTTAAGGAATTTAATAGATCACATTTTCATGGTAATTTATATTATTTTAGTTGAGGTTGCACGATTTATCTATTTTGCGCACTTGTGGACTTCAAGGACATCCATAAAGAAGCATCACCTCTTGTGGCATGCATTACAAGTTCTAACAGAGCTGTATATTTTCTAAGATGGTCTTAAGTGTCAACTAGAAAAAAACACATTCAAAAGGGCGAACTAATTGAGGTGGGGGATGTGAAGAATTTGACAGTAGAAAGGCTTGAAGATTGATGACTTGAGTATGAGGTTTTGATCTCGTAATAGGTAATAAAATCCCCTAAAATAATCTATCAGACAACAACAAGTGCACTAGGCGTGAACTAGGGGTGTGCAATGCATTCGAGTCTAACTAGATGCAATCATTTATCAACCTTTGATAATGATAAATGATTGCATCTAGTTTGACTTGAACGTATTGCACACCCCTGGTTCATGCCTACTACACCTGGTTGTTGCTTGATAGAATATTTTAGAGGCTTTAATAACTATTAAAAGATCAAAACCTTCAACTTATGTCATCAATCTTCAAGCCTTTCTACTGTCAAATTATTCACATCCCCCACCTCAATCAATTCACCCTTTTGAATTTTTATTTTTTCTAGTTGACACTTAAGACTGTGTTAAAAAATATACGACTTTGTTAGAACTTGTAATGTAGGTCACAGGAGGAGAATATTCTTTATGGAGGTCCTCAAAGTCCACAAGGTGTATGAAATATAGATAGAGATTCATGCAACCTCAACTAAAATAAGATACGTTATCATGAAAATATTATCTATTAAATTCCTTTTGCCCCCCACTAATGATGAGCTAATGAAAGGTAAAATGTTTTGGCAGTTACATGGACAAAAATATTGAGACCAATTATTTTGGTCTCTTGAGCCCTCATATCTTTAGTCCTAGATACTCGGTAAGGCCTAAAAGACTTATACTTGTCGATCCTTGAGAAGAATCATTGCCTTGCCTTTATGTACACTGTGCAGATCCTCACCAAAGGGGGTTCCAGTTCCTGCATACAAAATTCATTTATCCAATGTTAGCTTACATCTTATATGAAGATCAATCATAATCAAATTTACTCATTAGGCCTACTTCCTAAAACAAATTCTTATAAATTATATACCCTTAAAAACATACCTCTATCCACTCCTCTAATTTCCTTATATGTTGCCTGCTCATACACAGTTATTATTCCTGTCCATACTCATGGTTACAACCCAATATCACCAAACAAAGGAATTGTAATGAGATTAATTGTAAGGATGATGGAGAAAAGTAACACCCGCTCCACCCCCATAACAAAAATATTAAATAATAAATTATATATTGATAATAAAACTGAAAATAAAAGTAGCAGGCTTGTTGAACCTTGTCTCACCTACACTCTTTTGAGTAACAAATTCCAAGTCATTGTCGACACATCAATGATTTTTGTGACATTAGTTTGTTAAGTGTAGCTGACACGAGACAATTAGTGCTTGTCAAACTCATGGATGAAATGCTACCTTCATGTGTTTATTCAAGCCCAAGTGAAATACAACATTTCCCTTGTCTTATTTCTTAGGGGGAAAGGTGTCTCTATCTCATTTATTTCTCCTTTCAAAGGATCCATTATCTTTTTTTTGGTTAAATATCTTACATTATGAAATCCTTCCATACACGGACTTGTTTGTTAAGGATCCTTCTCTTTAATAAGATTTATGTCCTTTACAATCTCAACCTTGCTTGGAAGTGCATATTTTGTATAATTGATTTTTCCACTAAGTTTGTTGTGCTGTGAGTGGTGAACAAAATGATCTAACTTATGTTGTACTATATGGTAAAATATATTGTGTATGGCTCGACAATGGTGGTATATATTTTTGGTTGTCCTGAAGCAATGAAGTTTGGATGGTTATTGTATTCAGAGTTCTTTCTGAGTACCCTTTGGTATTTAGCCATTCATGCAGTGTGTCAGAAATTTTGGTATAATAGTTGTATTCAATATTTTGACTGTTACTTCTTGGTACTAGTCTTCAGTTGGAACTGATTTTTGTGGTAAGAAAAATAGAGTAACAATGTACATGAATTCTCTCTATTCCTCTCCATCGGGTGTTTTTTTGTTGTAACTTGATGATGTATTTTTTTGATGATCAAGTGAAAGCGCATTTTGAATTCACGATGGTTTTAAAGATTTGCATTGTAGTTTGGCTAACTTATTTATCAAACTCATCATTTTAGGCCAACCCAAAGTATTTTTTGATCTTTTTGGTGGTATGCTGTGTATATGGTAAAGATTTAGGATCTCAAGGATTTTGTGTGTTGTTATAATTATTCATATATTTTATCTCTCCTTTGCATGCATCAAATATTTTTTTGGCTCAGTCTTTGTTTAACATGCTACATTATATTTTTCCAACTTGAAGATTGATTTTTTAATGCAATGGATATATATCGACAGGTTCCCTTTGAGGATATCTAACATAAGACATATGATATGAAAAGAAGGAATATATAGAAACGCATAATATTTGTGAAGTGTGGACAAATTGAAAGATACAAAGCCTATAGAAAATACATGAACATCAACCTAAAATCAACATTTTGAAGAATGAACTTCTAGTCAGTTCAATCGTTATTCCTTTACCTGTCAATTGCAATATATCTTGCATAGGAGAAATTAAAATATTTAGTTTTGTAAGAATATTGTATTGAGACTTAAGGAAGCACTTTTTAGTTTTTTTAGGAAGCAGTATGTTCCCTAGGTTGTACTCTTAAAAAAATAATTGTATACTATTTATCCTATAGTGAGTGTGATTCTCATAATGGTTTTTCCCATCTTGGGATTTTCACATAAAACTTGTGGGGTTATGAGTTGTGCTCCTTTTTCTTTCAGCTATTTTACTTTTGCACATAAATTCAATGGAAATTATGGTTCATAATGGTTAAGTTTTGAGTGAATGTTGAAATTCACCCCCCTCCCCCCAAGTATCTAAAAAATATTCAATAGCTGGTATCACAAACAAGCTCCTAAAAGATAAATTTTAACAACTAAGGTAAATATAGGACTTGAACACTATGTTTCAATTAGAGAAATATTTGGATGTTATGGGTACACAAGAATGAAACACTAAAGTTATTGTGGATCTTGAAGGTGAATTGAAATTTGCACTTGCTAGAATGGATGAGTATGATGAAAAGTGGAAGAAAGATGAGAAATTTTTTGTCCATATGAATAAGCATCTTGAGAAAAAAATACAATCATGAAACAAACTTACAAATCAAGACAAATTAATGAAATAAATGTGAAGAAGAAATCTCCATGTTGAAGAAATAATTGGAGGAAGATAAAGAATAAAGAAAACGTTTTGACTACACTAAACTTGAAAAATAATTTTTAATTAAAGAAAAGAGTTGGAAGTTGCAAAGGAACGAATTTAGAAAAATTAAAATTCAAAGGTAACAGTGCAATGATTTATGAGATTCTTGGTTTTGATAAACTTACAAGTGACAAAGGAGGACTCAATTTTTACAAAAGTAAAAGATTTAAAACTGTAAACAAAGGAAAGAAAAAGATCAAATATAAATCTAGAAGGAATAATGAGGACTAAAAGGGTTTTATCCTAGCTATTTGGAGCAAGAAGTACTACAAAATACCTACTCTTTCTCAATCTAGGTACTCTACATCTTGCAATGGTAAATGTTTCTCATGAAATAAAATTGTACATAGAGATAGAGAATGCAATTGAAGTTAGATTAGATAACAACCTTTGGTTGGCCAATATTATGCATACAATAAGTATGGACATGAAGCAGATGAATGTAGAAGCAGGATGATGAAAACTATACTTATGAATGTAAATAATGGTAGAAATGTTTAAGCCTCTAAAGGATATTATTATGAATTCAACAAATATGGTCATATGGCTATTTAGTGTAGATCTAATGGAGCATATATTTTAATAAATCACAAGTTCCTTCATGTTATAACTACAATAAATTATATCATGTTTCTTGATGTTGCAAAAGGAAAATTGTAAAGGTTCCTATAGTGGGAAAGAATTCAATATTAATGAGGAAAGAAAAAATATGAAGGATATCTAAGTAAAGAAGTCTAATGAGAATGAGGAAAAGGAAACTTCAGATATGGATATGCCCCTTACTGGTAAAAATATGTGTTTCAAAAACTAAGTACAATACTTATCTAAGGATGAGATTTATTTGTAGATATTAAGAACCTCCTTACAAGTTGAATGCTAAATGGTGTTCATCATGGAAAAAGATATATATCAATCTCTGGTGCAATTCCTCGTCCCTTTTAAGGTTTGCAAAGGGTTTTACACTCATAGGGAAAAAATAAAGTATCATATTTTTGTAGAACATTAGCAATAATGTGCATTAATTGTGAAGTATTGATATGATTTGGACACATATTCAATATCGACACATCAATATTTGAAACAAAGAGGAATAGAAAGAATTAAATCGACTAACCAAGGACCAAAATTGGAAAAATATCCTTCTCATCACCAAACATCTTAACAAAAGAAGCAAATTAGTGAAGCTCTATTACAATCCCAATGTGGAATCACTCATGATTGGTTCAGGGGATTTATGTCCTCCAATATCCAGTGATATACAAATAAGGTGTCCAATTTATTTGAATAAAATTAATGGATAAACAATCATACTGCTCTTGATCCCAGACTTTGATTAAATGGGTGAATTTCAAATTCTTTCATTTCCCTCCAAAATAAATCCACACAAATTTTTTTGTTGAACTTTACAATTATAAACTTTATCACATAACACTCACGTCCCACGTGTTTTAGATGGTGTTGCATGTTCCTCTATGATAGATGACATCATTATTGTGCTCGATAGACCATCCACTGTTGAGTGTGTCTTTGCTCGGTCATCAACTCGTAATATAGGAGCCAGTGTTGAAACCGGTGCCATCAATGAAAGTTGAGCCTATGAAATGATAGCCAATGTCAGTGCAATGAAAGAACAACACATTAAGTAGCTTCTTGTCTAAGCATTTATTACATCTACTTTGGAAATGAGATATATGTAATCATGTAAAATCATAAATGAGAAAAGAAACAATTTTCATAGGACAAACAAGACTGCAGAACTTTTCTTTTTTTCAAATTCATGAAAACTACAACCTCCCTCTTAAACTCATGGGTAAACAAAGATAACTAATAGAAAAAAATAAAAATTGGCACAGATTTAGGGAAATTTCTACTATACACATTGTGGTTGTGGATTTGCTTGTGACTATAATTTTCATGTTTCAATACCCTTTAGATGAAAATACAAAATGCAACCCCTCTGAAGCCCCATGTATTGAATATTAGATAGAATAAACCCCCAATACCTAAGCACCTGAAACCCATAACCTCAAATACTTTTGAGAGATAATGTGAAATTTAGACATAAGTGTAGCTACAGAAGAAATGACACTACCTTGATAGACATATAAAAGAAATTCTGACAAGTTATTAAGTTTAGTGCATTCCAAACTATGATTCTCCAAAGATATAGGGCACAATAATAACAATCAAATGGAAATTGTGTGATTGGTAAAGAAGGATACAAAAACATAGTAAGTGAAATAAGACAAAAAAAATGCAGGAAACTATAATTCAATCAAATATTTTTATTTGATTCAGAAGAAAACACACCTACAAGAAAAAGATACTTAAAGATGAATGTTTCACTTGATGCTACAATTGGTAAGATGGTTGCATTTTAGATTAATTATTTTGATAATAGTCTTCCTGCTACATCTAAGCTTGAGTTTTCTTTTAATTCAGCTTTGAATATTGGAAGTTCTAAGGACTCTAGACCTAGTGATGGATATTTGAGGAGGGCTAGTGAGAGATTTTAAAGCTGTCATAGTGGTTTGGAAGAGTTATATGTTGCAGTTGAAGAGAACGAGAGATATTTTGAAGCTTTTTTGGCTAGAAGGCTACAAAGAGGCAAAGGCAAATACCAAGGTAAGTTACCCTTGGAATGTTTTAACTGTAACAAGATTGGTCAATTTTCATCTAACTTCCCTGAGAAAGATAATGAGGAGAAGAAATATAACAGAGAAAAGGAAAAAAGAGAAAACAAATTCAGGATATTCAGAGACTACAAAAACAAATGTAAGAAATCTTGTCATATTGCTAATGAAGACCTAAGTGATGATGATTCAAATGATAGTGATGAAAAATAAGTTGTGTATGTTTATATTAAAGACAATTATGATGAAGAAAATAAAGAAGAACCAAGAGCCCTAATACCACAAGTAAGTAAGAATGAAACATGGATTATAGATAGTGGTTGTTCATATCACGTGACTGGTCACACACTTAAGTTTATTTCCTTGGAGAAGCATGATGAAGGATTTGTTATATTTGGTAATGATGCTCCATATCATGTGAAAGGAAAAAGGTTCTATAGTTCTACTGAATAACATAAGATGTGATGATGTTTATTGGGTTGAAGGATTAAAGTATAATCTATTGAGTGTTGCACAGTTAAATAACACAGGTCACCAATTGGAATTTCAACATGGAAAGGTGAAATACTTTTATAACAAGGACAGTGATTGTTACTGGAGAATAATCTAAAGGTAATTTATTTTATCTTGATACTTCTATGAAGAGTTTCCTATTTTCTAAAGTTGAGGATGTTGAACCTAATATCAATAACATGTGGAACTGGATTAAAGATAAGATACACCTAAAGTTAAGAAAATGGGACAGCAACCTCCTATCCTTTTCAGGTAGGCTACAAGTATGCCAAAAGATTATTTCCTCCTACCCTATCTACTAATCCTTTGCATGGCTCTGCAACCAAAACCAATTTGCACAGATACATAAGATTGTCAGGAACTTCCTCTGGTCAGACAATATGGGTATTAGAAAAACACATGCAGTATCATGGGAGTGGTGCACCAGAGATAAATTGTGGGGAGGTATAGGTCTCAAAGACCTTAGGACCCAAGGTATTTCCCTGGAAGTCAAATGAATTGAAAAAGCTTCCATAGGGGAAGAGCCTTGGAAGATCCTTATTAGAAACAACTTACATAGAGGTCATCCTTCCAAGTCTAAACATTGGAATAAGATGATCTATTCAGATTTTGTAGGATTGGAGTGCAAGATGAAATTTGAAGCCTCTAATGTCTTCAAAGTAATCTAGAAGAGTTAGAGGCATGTCAGGAGGTTTCTTTCAAACACAAGCCCTTTGGAAGGTAATAGGGTGATCTACAGTGATAAATCTATATGGTGGAATCTTGTAAATAATAACAAGCCCCTAGCATTACTACAAGGATGCTCAGCCAAAAAGTGGATAGAGAAAGGTATCAGATGCTTTCGAGATGTGTTACTAAATGGTAGTATCCTACCACGGGAGATTATGGAAACAAAATTAAATTTACCCCAGACTCAGAAGAGGACCTATGCTATTCTTTCTATTGCCCTAAATTCCCTAGGGAGAGTTGAGTCTATTTCTCCCCTAGTTCCTGTTCTTCCTAGCTTGCATGGTCATACAACTCCCCCCTCCACATGCTCAAGAGAAAATACCTCTACCAAAAGATCACCTATAGCCCCGCAATCATATCCCATGCTAACTCCAAATGGAACCTTAATGTACCCCTTCCTAACTGGTACATATACTTTTCCTCACTGTGGTCAAGGCCTGTGGAACCTAAGCTATCTTGTTTCTTATGGAGACTTCTACGTCACAAAATTCCCTTCAAGAAACCTAGGGGAGAACCCAACCTCTGCTCTATTTGTAAACACCCTGAATCAGTTCTGCATGTGTTCTTTGAATGTCTGTTTGCTTCAGAAATATGGAAAATATTTGGGCTAACTTTCAATATACATTTTCAAGTTTTGAACATCATTTCGGGGAACATTAACAACAACAAATTTTGCAACTCTTTTTGGACTATTATTTATTCTGTTATATTATGGAATATTTGGAAGGCTAGGATTAATGATGCTTTGATAGGTAAAGACAGGGATCTTACTAAGTCTCTAAGGAGACTCCTATATATTAATATCTCTCCGTAGGTCACAGCGGTGGTGAAGCTCAAAGAGAGAAAATTTCTCCAGATTCTGAGGGGGGGAAAGGGAATCATTGATAAAGAAAATATTGCCCATGGTTACACAACTAATCAGACTAGGAAAACATTCAACAACCTCCTCACAAAGTTCCTCCAACAAGTGAAAGATGGTAACCCAGGCTTAGCTACAGGTGTTGATCCCATCTTCGGTGGACATGAGAGTATTGGATATAATGCAGTCTCGCCTAACTCTAATGAGTCTGATGCTGAACATGAAAACCCTCCTGAGTAGTAATAGTTGTATCTTTCAATTTTTGGTATAAATGTAATGATCTTTATATGAATAATCTACATTTTTTAGGCCTTTTTGATCTAGCTGAGGCTAAATGCCCTGCCTCTCTGTAATGATTTGAAAACTCTGTAAACTAGCTATTATTTTACTTATATGCAATAGAAAAAAAGTTGAGGCTATTTGGATATGGCACAAAAGACTTTGTCATGTTGATTTTAACAACTTGATCAAATTGAGTAAAAAGGATAGAGTCGAAGGATTTTCGAGATTAGAGAAACCTGAAAAATGCTGTGTAGAGAATGTCAAATGGGTGAAATGACTAAATCCAATTTTTTTCAAGCAAGACTTATGTTACACAAGGAATTTTAGATTTAGTGTATCCTGATTTATGTGGACCCAAGAGAACTCAAAGTTACTATGGAGACAGATATTTTATTTTATTTGTGGATCGTTATTATAGAATGATGTCTGTAATGTTTTTAAAAGAAAAATCTAATGTATTTAAAATGTTTAAGTGGTATAAGGCCAGAGTTGAGAAAGAAACAAGAAGACAACTAAAATGTCTGAGGTCTAATAGAGGAGGTGAGTTCACATTTGATGAGTTTACATTGTTTTCTAATGAAAATAGAATTAAGAGACAGATGTCGGCACAGAGGACACCACAACAGAATGGTTTTTCTGAGAGAAGAAACATATCTATTTTTTATTGTGTTAGGAAATTGATGATTGAGAAAGGTAATTCACAAAAAAATTAGAGAGAATCAGTCAATATTTTTGTTTACACATTGAACCGAGTACAAATGAAGAATGGTACCAACAGAAAACCTTATGAAATCTAGTATGAACACAAACCTAATGTGATTTATTTCAAATTTTTTGGAAGTAGATGTTATACCTTGAAATATTATAGAGAAGGAAAGTTTGATTCTAAAGGGGTTGAAGGAATATTCTTAGGATATTCTACCAGGAGTAAAGCCTATAAGTGTTTGAATAAAGTTACTAACAAAATGGTGGAAAGTGCAAGTATTAGAATCGATGATTTTGCATTAAAAAATGATGAAGAGAGCAAAAAGGAACCTGAAGACTATGATAAGTTTGTATATGTACAACTTGATGTTCCTAACACCTTATCGAGAACACCTACTAAGGAGGAAGTTGAAAACATTTCTCTACAACCGAATGATGAGGATGAAGCATCGAGACCTATCGAGCATGTTTTAGAAAAATATGTGAGGAGGCACCACTCCCCGAGCACGGTTATTGAAAATAAAAATGCTGGACTGATGAAAAGAAGGAAGGTGAGAGATAATACATATCTGATATCTATATTTGAGGCAAAGAAAGTTAAAGAAGCACTAGATAATGAAGATTGGATGAAAGCAATGAAATAAAAGTTTGATCAGATTGAAAAGAACAATACATGGACTTTAGTACCTAGGCCAAAGGATAAAAATGTTATTGGTACTAAATGGATTTTCATAAACAAGATGGATGAGAATGGAGAAGCTATCAGAAACAAATATAGATTGATTTGCAAAGGTTATGCACAAGAAGAAGGTATAGATTATGGAGAGACTTGTTCACCTGTTGCTAGATTGGAAGGAGTTATAATACTTCTAGCGTATGTGGATTACAAAGGATTCAAATTTTGTCAAATGGATGTCAAGTCTACATTTTTGAATGGAATATTGGAAGAAGTTTACATTGAGAATCCTGAGGGATTCATTGGGAGCACAAATAAGAACAAGGTATGTAAATTACACAAAGCTCTTTATGGTTTGAAGCAAGCATCCCGATCATGGTATGAGAGGTTGCACTCTTATCTAATCAAAATAGGATTTCAAAGAACAAGTGATAAAAATAATGTTTAATTGAAGTGTAAAAGTGACAACAAGGTTTTGATTGTTGAAATTTTTTTTGATGATATTATTTTTGGAGGTAATAACACCTTATATAAGGCATTTGTTGAGGAAACAAGAAAAGAGTTTGAAATGTCAATGATTGGAGAGATTAAGTTCTTTCTAGGTCTACAGATACAACAAGTTGTAGAAGGGATCTATATCATACAAGCTAAGTATATCAAAGAGATCCTCAAAACTTTTGGTAAGGAAGATTCCAAGCCTTTTGGAACACCGATGGTCACAAGATGTAAATTGTCTAAAGAAGATGAGACACAAGAGGTGGATAATAATATTTACCTATCCATGATTGTTAAACTGCAGTATGTTGTTCACATCAGAACTGATAGTGCACGTGTTGTTGGGATTTTTGCAAGATTTTATTCTAATCCTAAGGAAACACATATGTTTGCAGTCAAGAGAATCTTTAGATATCTAAAAGGAAATGAAGATTTTGGTTTATTGTACAATAAAGGAGGTAATTTTGATCTGCAAGTCTACATTGATGCAGATTGGGCTAGAAACATTGATGACAAGAAAAGTACTAGTGGAGGAGAATTCTTTCCATGAGAAAGATTGGGCACATGGCTAAGCAAGAAGCATAGTTGCATTTCATAGTCTACTGCCGAGGTAGAATATGTTGCTGCTGCCATGAATTGTGTAAACATTGTTTGGATAAAAAAACTACTTGAAGGTATGCAAGAGATTATCTCATATCCTATAACTATTTTTTGTGACAACGCGAGTGCTATCAACATATCAAATAAATTGGTTATGCATTCAAAGACCAAGCACATTTCTATCAAGTATCACTACTTGAGAAAACAAGTTCAAAAGAAAAATGTGGTATTGGAATATGTGAGTTCAAAGGAACAAATGGTTGATATCTTTACAAATCCACTACCAAAGGATTCTTTTGAGTATCTTAGAGGTAAACTAGGGGTTCTTCCCCTATTCAATACTCACTAAGGGGCATGAGGCATGCTACATCAATTCTATAATTTATTAGAATATCTATTCTTGAATTGATGTTAGTATGACACACTTTATGTGATTCCTAAAGTTGTGTGAAGATTTATGTATGTAATGAATATTTGTACATGTAAGGTATAATCCACTGTTGAAACAAGTTTTCGGGAATATGACTTTTTGGCATTGTTTTCAAAGAGGGAGAGAACAAATTGATGACATTTATCAATAACCAAGATATTGGAAGATAATGAATTGCTACTATTTACTTGTGAAGGAGAATCATAATGTATGCTATAATATCAGAAGATTTATCCAAGAGGGAGAATAGTTTAATGATCAGAAACAAAACTATTAACTTAGAGGGAGTAATGATAGAGTTTGACAATATTGAGAGTTTCCATCATCAATTTCTATAGTACTAATGATGCACAGGGTTGTGTGGATATTTGAGGACAACTTCTAAAAGGTTCAAAATTTGATTTATTAAGCCCACACCCAATTAGCCTACAAGACTCAAATGAATTGAAACTCCTCAAGCACCTTCCTAGTGACAAATTTGATTGTACTTGGTTGGTTTAAGTTGCATCCAAATGGTTTTGACAGGTTATTGGTTCCCAAACCACCCCAACACTTTTGTTCAACCTATCCCAAAAAGGCCTAATTACCTTCTAGTAGGTCAACAATGAGTTGAATGTGAATTTTTGTCACAAAAATTCCAAAATATTAAATGAAATCTTTTCTTTTGGAAACCCTTTTCAACATATATCAACATACCAAAATCTTTTCATAGGTTTTTTTGGACCAACATATAGATACTCAGACTGCACCCTTGTTCCAAGCATGAAATATGGTCATTTTACAAAGGAAGCGTGAACCAAACTTATCCCCCAGTCACAAAACCCTGTAAAGTCTTCTAAAATTTCTTCAATTGAACTGATCTTAAGTCAATTTGACCCTATGGTCTCTACACATACAAAAGCCCCAATTTGGCTTCCTAAAACCCTTGAACTTAGGGCTTCTCCAATGTCCGTATTCCAATCACTTATCCAATAAAATAATGATGAGTTAACCTTTAAAAAAACATACCTAAATGTTTCCAAACATAAAATACACCCCTCATGAAGTCATAATGCTTTCTCCTATACTTCCCAAGCAAATTCCTAAACTTTCCTTCATAAATCTGGTGATCACCTGTCTCATACACTCAAACTGCATCAATCATGTTACGATTTATATTGTAAATGTTAACATGGTATCATTTCATGAGAAGAAGCATATATTCATTCATGTAATGATCCATTTCAATAGAAAAATCAAACTATTAAGGGTCAAACAATGATTTCCCAAGGAACAATCAACTCTAAACATGTAAATCTTAAACCAATGAACTCTCAAAGAATTAAAATGTGGTTTAAAGAATCATAGAAGTATCCTAAAATCATAAGAAATAAAATATAACTTCTATTAACTTCAAATCATACGATGGACATAAGGAAAATGAGCAAAATTCTGAGATTTTATTCAAACTTTTGAGACAGTCTGTACATCCAGTTGTATCGTATGAATGTGTCCTATGTACAATGATCAAAACAAGTTTAATAATATTTCCCCCAACCATTCCAACTTATTTGGATCAGTTACCATGCTTGGTTAATCCTAAAACACACTAAATCTACTTTCCCTCCTAATTGAATCTCACCATTGGAATTCAAATTTATGAATTTCCAACTTACAGATTATTGCATAATTCAACTAATTGGTTTATAAAACTTTATCCTTATATAAAAAAAAACCTTATTACTCATTCCTAAAGACTCTAAAGATCTAAACTAAACCAATCTAACACTCATGCCCCTATTACATCTTTAGTGATCCTAAGGTCCTTAACAGGCCCTTAGGATACATTACAATTTCATTACATTTATTGTCTTCAAATGCCACAATTGGCTCAAACACATGCCAATTGATTTGTTTAGACTCCTTCATGGATCCATGAACCTTAAATGTTTCTTTGTCTCTAATAGGTGGCTTGTCATGCCATGATGCTCCTGCATCATTCTCCCCAATATTAAAGAAATTCTTGTCCCAAGAGTTAGACATCTTCCTCTGATCACCTTGCCACTTGCCTCCTTTATTCTGATTCTTTGGACAGGAGATGAACTCTCCTAAGGTTATCATATTCCTTCTATGCCAACCTACACTTACATCACACAAATTATTATATTTAAAACTTGGTTTTGACTGTCCCATTCTAGGACCTTGCTATATGATTTGTGTTCTCTCTTGAACTCAGTCGTTCCTCCGATTCCACTAAATCTTTTTCTCCTTCACCACCATATGAACACTACTTCTACTACCCATTTGAATAGGGAATTCAATACACCCAATCTTGATACTTTCCAAGCCCAAACCCATTTTGATCTCGAGGATTGTTCTACTTCCCTATCATAACCAGTCTAGTGCCTCTTAGTTCTTGATGATCCCAACCAGTATCATACTTCTTCTAACCCTGAAAAATCTTCTCCAAAATAAATCACCATATTCCCCCTTTCATTATCCAAAGGTAATGGTCTCAGTTTATACCTCTCACCATTTTTGTGCACCAAATAGGTATTATCAAATCCATCATGAATTTTTCTCCTAGAATGTTTCCATGGTCTCTGTAATATTATATTCCCACATGTCATAGGAATTACATCACAAAGAACCATGTCCTGATATGTGCCAATAGAAAAATTCACATAAGCCCTCTGACTAACCACTACATGCTAATTTTGGGTAACCCAAGTGGCCTTGTAGGGATTAGGATGGTCAAATGGTACAATTCCTAACTTGGATATTTTGAGATAATGGAGAGGTGTTTACTGAGAGGGGAGGGGTGAATCAGAACCCTTAAAATTTTTTAATCAATTCTTTGTAACCTATTGTTCTTCAATAACTGACTGAGTAGATTGCATAAACCAAACATATAGCATCACTTCTAAAATGTAAATGCATGTAAAGTAAACAATATACATACATAAAACTAAGTACTTATGAGACTAGTATTTTGGTATCACAGAAAACCACTGTTAGAAGGTAAAAACTACAGTGGGGATGAGACCTGCAAAACTTCACTGATGCAGAAATAAAGTAGCATGTTAAAGCTTACAAAGAGTGTTCACTTATCATGATCTTACCCTTTTAGGAGTAACAATGAGATTGATTAGATCTACCTCGTGAGGATTTAGCAACACAATCTATGTATGCAATTGGTTAAGAGATTTCCAAATAGACGGTTAAGTCTACTCTGTTAAGAGATTTTGGGGTCTATTACAATTGTTAGACAGTAACATAAGTTTGATCTGAAACATATAAAATATTAATATTTATGATACATATTCATTAAGTGTATGCAAGACATATCACCTCAATGTGAATGATAATACCTTCTGCTCTATTCTGATCAGTAACCTTGCCTTAGTTCTGAAAACTGATTTCTACAATTTAGTTCCTTGTCCTTAAAACCCTTGTCTAATCTCTAATGTCTGTAGTATGGTGGCTAATTAATCATTACTTGATCAACATACATTACAAAATGACATCTATACATTTATATATCAACTGATATGACCTAATTAGGGCTTTACAATTATATCCCTACCCTGAGATAAATGGTGTACATAATTTACCTTGATCAAATAAATATAGGAGACAAACAATTAATGTTGTAAATCTATAATTAATGTACTCCTCAATCATGTAAACTGTTATCTAGGTCAGAAAAAATTTGTTACATAGAATGGTGTGCCATAGAAAACTTTTAGGAGGCCTTTGGTCTACTCGGTTAAACATGTCTCTTGGTGCTCAGTGTATTCTATGTATCTCAGTGTTGTATATTGCTTGGTATAGTTTGTCTGTTCAGTTATCACTGCACTGAGTTAACTCTAGGCGTGATCAGTGCTCTCGGTTAACTCTGCACTTTGGTGATTATACCAATTGTCTTGTTTGTGACTCAGTTACCAACTGTCCATAATGTATGCTTGATAACTAATGACAACTTCAATGTGCAATTGGAGTAATAGGATACCATATCAGAAGAAACAAGATTTCTATGTGATCTAGAATCCAAAATCAACTTACATATCTTTCCTTTGCATAAACAATTAGTTCTAAAAATTTTTTACCTTTGGTTCTAACACTTTCTCTCCTTTTCTTATCATCAAGAATTCACCATCAAGTACAAGATCTGTTGGACGTGGTTTTGGTTGCTCATTATTCTCATCTTCTTATATGAGATTCACCCTTCTATATCTTCCTTGGTCTGATTCAATCCACTTAGGACACCTGAAAGATTGATGACCAACCTCATTGCAATGAAAACACTTTCCTGTAAAGATGCCACTTCCTATTCCTCCTCCAAATCTTCCACCTCTATGGTTATGTCCTCCTCTTTGGTTTGATGTAGAACCTTTGTCTTTATCATAATTTCTTTTCGATTCAATAGTGCTTCTTCCACCCCTTCCTCTCATGGATTTTCCTCCTTTGTTACTTTGTCTCTCATTATTTCTTGTGAACTTTTCTTCTACTCTTACTGCCAACTGAAAGCATTCTCCAAGGGTTCTAGGCACACTCAAACCAATCTCATCTTGAATGTTGTATCTTAATCCACTCATGTAGCTAGAAACCTTCTCATCTTCAAATTCCACTCCTGCTCTGATACTCAAGGTGTGAAATTTTTCAGTGTAAGTCATAAAATCCATCTCTCTCTTTTTCAATTTGTTCCTTATCATCCTCATTTGAATAGCCAAGTATGATGGTAAGAATTGATTCTTAACCACAATCTTCATTCTTTCCCATTTTGAGACTTTGTTCAAAACTCTTGTCACTCCATCATTCTGTATACTATTCCACCATGTAAGGGTTGTTCCCCTTAGCCTTGCTTTTTCTATCTTCACCTTCTTCTCTTCATCTATGTCTTCTAGATCAAAGTAGCTTTCAAGTGCCTCTATCCATCCAAGCGCTGCTTCACTTTCCATATTGCCTTGGTATATTGGAAAATCAACACTTGTCTTTACTCCTATACACTGTACTTCCTTAATCAACCTTATGAACCTCCTCTACTCGGGATCATCTTCATCTCTTTGTCCTCCATGTACTTATCTTTCACGAAGTTCTTCTTCTTCCTCATTGTTTTTTTCATGAGCCTCCTCTCCCCTAGGTTATCTTCTCTCTCTAATGCCTCTATCTTTTCAAATAATTGAAGTCTCTCTCTCTTCTCATTTTCCTTTCTTCCCTCTCGGTTGCTTCTAATTCTCTTTTATCTCTTTCTTCTGTTCAAGGGTTGTCCTCAACTCTTCAATCTCTCTTTCTATTTGGTTCTTTGGTGCCATGTCTGAAACTTTGTCTTTTCTCCTCCTTAAGGATCTACTTACTGTTTCTCTGATACGACTTGATGGAGAGTGTTGGGTGGATGTTTGAGAATAAATTCTAAAGGTTTAAGATCTGATTTATTTAGCCCACACCCAATTAGCCTACAAGCCTCAAATGACTTAAAACTCCTCAAGAACCTTCCTAGTGGAAAATTTGATTGTATTTGGTTGATTTAATTTGGATTGAAAGGGTTTTGATAGTTTATTGGTTCCCAAACAACCCCAAAACTCCACTTTTATTCAAACTGCCCCAAAAAAACCCAATTACCTTCTAGTAGGTCAATAGTGAGTTGAATGTGAATTTTCCTCACAAAACTTCCAAAACATTAAATTAACTCTTATTTTTTTTAGACACCATTTTCAGCATATATCAACACACCAAAATATTTTCACAGGTTGTTTTGGACCAACATATAGATACTTAGACTATACCCCTATTCCAAGCATGAAATATGGCCATTTTACTAAGGAAGTGTAAACCAGACTTATCCCCCAGACACAAAACCCTGGAAAGTATTCTAAAATATCTTCAATTGAACTAATCTTAGGTCAATTTGACCCTATGGTCTCTGCACATACAAAAGCCCCAAATTGGCTTCCTAAAACCCTTAAACTTAAAGCTTCTCCAATGTCCTTATTCCAATCACTTATCCAATAAAATAATGATGGATTCACCTTTAAAACAAAATACCAAAACATTTCCAAACATAAAAAATACCCCTCATGAAGTTAGAATGCTCGCTGCTATACTTTCCCAAGCAAATTCCTCAACTTTCCTTCACAAATATGGTGATCACCTGTCTCATACACTCAAACTACATATATAATCTTAGGATTTATATTTTAAATGTTAATATGGTATCTTTATATGAGAATAAGCATATATTCATTCATGGAATGATCCATTTCATTAGGAAAATCAAATTGTTAAGGGTCAAATAATGATTTCCCAAGGAACAGTCAACTCTAAAGATGTAAATCTGAAACCAATGAAATCTCAAAGCATTACAATGTGGTTTAAAAAATCAAAGAAGTATCATAAAAGAATAATAAATACAATATAACTTATATTAACATCAAATCATACAATGGACATAAGGAAAATGAGCAAAATTATGAGGTTTTATTCAAACTTCTGAGACAGTCCATACATCCAGTTGTATCATATGATTGTATCCTTCGTAAAATGATCAAAACAAGTTTAATAATCTTTCCCCCAACCATTCCAACCGATTTGGATCAGTTACCATGCTTGTTTAATCCTAAAACACACTAAATCTACTTTCCCTCCTAATTGAATCTAATCATTGGAATTCAAATTTATGAATTTCTAACTTACAAATTATTGCATAATTCAACTAAATAGTTTATAAAACTTTATCCTTGGATCCAAACAACATTATTAATCATCCCTAAATACTCTAAATATCTAAACTAAACCAATCAAACACTCATACCCCTATTACATCTTTAGTGATCCTACGGTCCTTAATAGGCCCTTAGGATTCATTACAATTTCATTATATTTATTGTCTTCAAATGCCATGATTGGCTCTAACACATGCCAATTGACTTGTTTACTCCTTCATGGATCCATAACCTTCGATGCTTCTTTATCTCCAATAGGTGGCTTTTCATGCCATTATGCTCCTGCATCAAGTACTATAGTGTTGCCATCAATGCCAAAGATGGAGATTATTAATCAATTGATGGAGATAATGAAGACCGAGTCATAATAAGTATACATGTTTGTAGAAATAGTTAGATAAGTTGTTATTTTTTCATTGATGTCAAGGAATTGATTTACTGATTTTTATTGAGTTACCATATCATAAGAAGGAGAAGTTAAATGGGTGACAAATACAAACCAGACAATGGTGAAGTAATGTTGATATTGTTGTTTGCTACTATATATTTGATGTTATCAAGTCAGTACACTTGATTGATTAAGTCAGAGATCGCAAATAGTTAAGTTATGACTGAAAAGAGTTACTCTACCAAGCTAGATAGAGTCATTTAGGATAGAGTTGTGTTAGTCAATTTCACTTACCAAGTATCGAGAATGAGTTAGGCACCGATCAGTGAACAAAGTTAGTTACCGAGTTGCAAAGCAAGTTACCAAGTATGTGATATTGATTGAGAATGATGATAAGATCAAATTTAATACGAAGATATGATGATATGGATGTTGTTAAGACTTAAAGGAAGTTTGTTAGAAGATCTACAAGAAATAAAATTCAATGAGAAGATCTAAGGTAAATATTAAGCAGTTAAATGTGATTATGAGAGTTCAAAGAAAGAGTTCAAGTTACGAGGTAAAAGTTAGTGGTTTGCCGAGCTAAGATTTGTGAAAAAATGATCGAATAGCTGAGCGCAAATGATGGAAAACCTAAGAAAGGAGATTAAGAGGCAAAAAAATTTCTATATAAAGGATGAGAAATAAAAAGAGACAAAGATGCTCGTGAGTTTAATTAAGAAGCTGAAGAAGCTGAAGAATAGAAGTTACCAAGCATAACAGAGAAGCGGAAAGAGAAGAATCTATATTCTAAGATCAGAGACAAATGGAGTATGTGATGCCAGTATTCATGTGAGAATAAAGGATCTGACCCAAGCAAAAGGTAGTTTCTATATTTATAGATCAAAGTTTTACTTTTGCTTATTAGCATTTGTAACAGAGAAAATCTCTTAACCGAGTGGATTTAACAGTCCTATTTGGAAATCCTAGAGGTAGGTGACATTCCAAAAGAGTGTTTAAAGTCCTCTAGCAAGGCCACTCCTAACAAGGTGAAGATCTTAACATATCTAAGGTAAATCCCTTAACAGGGTCACATCTACCAAATGTGTTTTTAATCTTTAACAGGATAAGTTCTTAATTGAGCGTACTTAAGAAAGGTACATTTTTATTGTGGGTCACAATTCCCACAGAGGTTTTTTCCATATTGGGATTCCTTGTTAAATTTGGTGTTAAGTGATTTTGAATTATTTATTTGCAGATGATGAGATGTATGGTTTTTTAAGTTATTAAGTTATTTGTTGAGTCAATTATTACTGTATACAGTTCTACCGAGTGAATAAGTGAGCTAAGTTTTAAGTACCTAAGTTTAATTTTGTTTGATTCACCCCCCCCTCCACCGCGCTCAGAGGACCAACACTGAGATGTTGTTAGTGCATGGAAACATAATTTTATATGTCTTAGGTATCTTGTAACCTTGAGGAGTGATAATAAATACACCCGCTCTGGATCCTTGTTGTGTGAAAGAACCATCAAAGTACATTTTCCATAGATGTTATGTTAAGTGCATTGTTGTCTCATCCATAAACTCTATTATCAATGGTTTTTCATCCTGCAATGGTGAATCAGCTAGTTGATTGGCTAGCACTTTTCCTTTAATGGCCTTTTTTTCTACATACTCTATATCAAATTAACTAAGTATTAAGACCCATTTTGCTAGTTTTCCTGTTAATGTTGTCTTTCTCAAGAGGTACTTAAGAGGATCAATCTTTTCAATGAGTTTCATTGTATGTGAAAGCATGTAGTGTCTCAGATTTTGGGGTGCAAAAACAATTACCAGACAAGCATTTTCAATTAGACTATAGTTGATTTCATAGGATACCAATGTCTTTCTGATATACTAAATTGTTCTTTCCTTCGGTGTATCATCCTCTTGCGCTAGCAATACTCCAAGTGATGTAGTCGAAGCTGAAATATAGAATAGCAGAGGCTTTCCATGAATAGGTGCCATTAAGATAGGAGGATTAGCTAGATAATATTTTAATTCCTTGAAGTTATTTTCACAGTGTTCATCCCATTTGAAAGTCACTCCTTTATGTAACAATTTCGTGAAAGGTTGCACTCTTTCCACTAGTTGAGACATGAATTTTTTGATTGACTGGGGTCTTCCTTAGAGATTCCTCATTTGACTTATGTTATGAGGGGGTGGCATATCCACTAGTGCTTTTACCTTCTCTGGGTCTACCTCAATTCCTTTGGATGTTACAATGAATCGTAAGAGCTTTCCTGATTGAACCCCAAATGTGCATTTCTTTGGATTGAGCCTTAGTTGAAATTGCTCCATTCTATCAAGTATATTTCTCAAGTCTTCGATGTGAGTTATTTTGTTCTTCGACTTGGCTAAGGTATCATCCACATAGTCCTCCATGTTCTTATGTATCATGTCATGGAAGATTGTTGTCATAGCTCGTTGATATGTGGCTCTGGCATTCTTTAACACAAATGACATTATATTCCAACAAAATGTTCCTCATGCATGTATAAATGTTGTCTTTTCTTGGTCTTTAGGGGCGATATTTATTTGGTTGTAGCCCAAAAAATCCATCCATGAGTGAATAGATTTCATATCTTGTTGTGAGGTCTATAATCATATCAATGTTTGGTAGTGGAAAGTCATCTTTAGGACAAGCTTTGTTTAGATCCCTGAAGTCTATGTAAATTCTGATAGACTTGTCTGCTTTAGAAACTAGGACTACATTAGAAATCTATCCTGCATAAGCAATGACCATTATGAATCCAGCTTTTAAGAGTTTTTTAAGCTTTTCTTTTACCAACAATGCTACATGTGGATGCATCTTTCTTAATTTCTTCTTGACAGGTTTCATCCTAGGAGCTATAGATATATGGTGCATTATTAGTTCAGGGTCTAATCTAGGCATATCAGAATAGGACCATCTATGCCTTTTCTTCCTCTGATAAAGATTTGTGCAAGATGGACAAATTGAGGAGCTTCAATTGTTTCCAGATTGACTGGTTGTGTTGGTTCTATTAGTAATGAAGATATTTCTTGGAAGTGGTCGGGGAGAATATCAATAATCTCATCCTTTGGCACTTCTGAGAGGTTTTCACCGTTAGATACGTCTTTTATTTTTACTTTTTAAAAATCTGATACTGCCACAACATGGTTTCCACCATCAGTTCTTTTTTCTATTTTCTCTTCAATTTTTTACTAAGAAAATTGATATCCTCCTCTGTCATATTCATGCTCCTTGCACTGGTGGAAGAGGGATATGGTTCACAAACATTCAAATAGCAGGCCAAAGTGTATTCATTGGGAAAGTTCATTATAGTATTGGGTTCTAACTCGGTCAAATCAATCAGTTCAAGGTTTACCAAGGATAGTGACTTAGAGGATTCTAAGGATAGCACCGGGTTAGTGTAAAGACTATTAACTAATTAGACAAGTTTAGTTAAGTTAGCTTCTATAGTGTTTAGATTTTTATGAGTCGAATAGTCATTAATAGTGTCATTGTCAGTGTTATGCAAACCTAACTCTAGTGACCTAACATTTGAGCTTTCTCCTTCTTCTCTTTCCCTTTTCCTATCAAAGTTTTATAATATCCTTTGGTACTCCTCTTGTCCTATTACAACCCTAGTTTCTTCATCAATTATCCTAGGTATCACCACATCAAGTAATCTTGTGACAATATTTTCATTGTGGGTAGTGTTAGAACTTTCTCCCCTTTCCTGTAAAGGTATGAATTTATGGATCACGTCTACCTCAATATCCATCCATGGTAGCATCAGACATCTCATCCCACTCACGTGAGTCTGAAATATTGTCATTAAATCAATTTATAAATTCTGAAATAGTTATCAGGTGTACCCTATTGGCCATTTGTGAATCAAAGTACGGTAGATCCAGGACATGTGAAATTGTCACCAATTGCCCCCACTTGGGATATTCACTTTGTTGGTGGCTTGTAGAAGGTAACTCTTCTATAATGTTTGAGCTACTTTCTTCTTATTCCCTGCTTCTTCCTTATTCTTTATCCAAATGTGCTTCTTCATGGTATTCCCCTCCTTGTTGAACCTCTGGAGAATTACCCACTTCTTCTGCTTCTGGTTCTTGGACATTTGTTTGTGACAATATGGGACCATGGTGCTCTAGTTTTTCTCTAAAATGAGTAGGTAAATACCATTCTCCTTGGTATTATCCTATATGCAGTAATCTTTCATATGTCCAGTGAGTTCAGCTTCTTCTTCTTCATCATCACTTTCTCTATCACATATTGGGCCTTCTTGATGCAGAGGGTATCGAAGACTCATTCAAATCTGCATATGATACTTTATTGTCTTCATAAACATTTATTTGAGGCTCACAATCCTTCGGTATTTTGAAACCAGTAGCATTCAACAGAACATAATAAAAATATAGACTTCATAATACTCTCCGAGATTCAAACCAACTCACCATTAAGTACATCAACTCGAGATAACACTATCAACTTGAATCCGATAACAATAATGACATAAAAAAATATCCTACTCCATGATGAAACACTGAATCAAACTACCAATACTAACATCACCTTCGCTGGTCTTTGCATACCTTGCGGGTCGACTTCAACACAATCATGCATGTTCATGAAAAATGTTTTCCACCTTTTCTCTTTCTCCCAAAAATCCGAGACCCAAATCATAGTAACCTGCGTTCATTGTATTAAGAGGGACATTCAACACCTTACGGTTACACCACATATCACTGTCTCTGCAAATAGTTCTGCAAATGGTTCTCCCCCTCTTAGTGTCCTTCGAACACAACTGCTGAAAATGGGTTTCTCAGGCTCCTCCACGCGGCATGGATATTTTTGGTAGCTCCCATACCTTTCATGCTATTCCGGATACCAACAGTCTGCAATAGATCTTTGGCGGCCTCTTCCAAGGTAACCGTCGAGCCTAGATTCTCCAGCTCCACGCGGTGTAAATAAACTTATCAACAATTGATAGCCATTGCATATATGTCGCCGGTGCAAGATTAATATAATGGCTTCAAGCCATTCTAATTCAGGACTGTGTATCACCCAAAACACATAGAGAACAAAACCATTCAAATAATGATTACCAATAACATATAACCCGATTCATAAACCAACACGCTATATACCATCGTTTGTTGTTAATACAAAGACCCGATACAATAACAAATAAATCCTGTCATCGACCGATAACATAGAACCATAAAATAATAACCAGTCCGTCTAGACTTATGAAAATGAACTGCATAAAGCATAAGAGAATGACTCAACAAAATCTAAAAGACCAATGGCCAATTCCATAAGGGCCCGTTTGGACGCAGGCATACGGAATGCCGGATATAGTCAATTCTAGGATATGCTGCAATTCTAGAATATCATATCCTCAAAATGATATCTGGAATATGTGTTCGACCCGTTTGGACGCACCTGGAAGATGACCGAGAAGATGTATTTTCCGCGTTTGGGTGCCACATTTTGGAA